>JAEQBA010001847.1:0-43013 GCA_019434445.1 Phalangium opilio | reverse complement strand
TGTATTCTCCCGCCATGAAATGTCGCATCACTGCCGTGTATGAATCGGTATCAACCTTTATCCTTTCTTCACCCGAAGATGACGAAGAAACCTTCTCTGTCTTTCCTCGATATGGAAGGAGAAAGTAATAGGAAATTCTCCGAACATTTTAGAACATGTATTACCGTATTTTTCCCACACTACCTATATAGTTCACGCTATCTTGGTTTTCAAGTCTATTGGCAGTGTCAATCGTCTTGGCTTTAGCACGCCCAGTAAGAAGGTGGTCCACCGTTCATCCTTACTTTCTTCGAAATGATTTGGAAAAATATACTCCTTTTTTTCTTCGAACGTAAGTCATTTCTAATTCAGAGATGCACCTGTATCATGCCTGGGACTCGATTTGTATTTTGTGATTACAGCGTACGCTCGTGTTGAGAAAGCGATCATGTGGCGCGTGACAGCCATGTCCTGGTTGATCGCGACCACTTTCATTATCTTCGAAATATCAGGGAAACTGAAGTCGGATTTCACAGAGAAAGATTACGATACTGTCGACACCATCGACCAACTCCTCAAACAGGATTTTAAAAATGTCTGGTTTTGGGGCGGTACTGACGAATTCGCTTCTTTTAGAAATAAGGTAAGTGCGTAATTACATATATTGATCGGACAATAGCTATTTTTCTTATTAAGATAATCTCGTCACAGATTTTCTATTTATACTCAATCCGAACTCGTGTAATTTATAACCGTTTTTGTTGTAAAATTTCGAATCATAACAAATGTTTGAACTATACGCAATTAAAACCAAATTTCAAACTTAATTTCAAACTACAACCCATATAATAATATCTAATTTCTGGCCCTTTGTGGGTTGGAAAAAGTGTATAATAGCCCTTGCTTCTATATTATTGAATGATTGAAAAATTCTAAAATTCATAACTATAGGTCAACGTGTCCATCCCAGAAAGTTCTATACTCCCTGTTGAAAACGGGATTTTAGGAGACGAGTTTGTCAACGTCTCGGATAACGTCGGTGATAAGAGGAAGTTCATGTCGTTGGGACAATGATAACCAATTTCTTCTGCTCGAAAATTAAAGATGGAAAATAAAATACAGTATGCGACAAATACTACTTCTCGCCGTCTATTGGGATACCTTTTATCTTTTGCCGTTGTAACGCTTTTTCTACTACCATTGCTTATACTAGCTGCCAAGCGTTAACAAATCTACTACTACTATTGTTCGGTTAAGGCTTCAGGGTATGAATAAGAATTAAACGAAGGTTTGCCATACGTAGAGTCAGTTTTATTCAATTGTATCGAAATATTTTTAATGTTTTAGGATATAACTATAGCCATTATAATAAAATAAATGTCTAAACATAGAGCCTCTAAAGGCTATTTTAACTATGAGGGCTTTTGCCCTTATTACGACATAATCCCCTACAATATTATTTAATATGGGTTATCCCCCAAATAGTTGTTTAACATGATAAAGCTATATCTTAACTCATGCAGCATGCATTTTGACCGATGCCAGGTCTAATTACTACGACGTCTCATATTAATATATTAATACCGATGGCTTTTAATTGCCTTTAGTTTAACACAAAAGTACTCATCACTTTGCAACGGTGCGGTGAACGACGAACGTTGACGAAAGTCTATTAGATGAAGTAGAGCGACGTACGATGATTACGCGGGAACTAGTGGTGACGATCTGATGGGCTATGACCCGGAACTATGTTTAAACTTGCCATTAAAATTGGCGGCCAGCGCTAGGACTTTCAATGACTTGTCCATAGTCTCGGTTCGGGACGGACGAGCTAGTGGCATCCTCTGGAATCCCTCAGTCGACTTGAGTTGGCTCCAAATTCCCGATCTCCATCAGCATTGAAACAGATAATCGTAATGGTTCTTTTGTACCAGTGTTCCCGGCTTTTATATGTTTGAGAGTGCTTGAAATTGCATCCAATCATGTACGGTATTTTTCGAGGTCCATCGTCTATTGGTTATTTATTTTGGCGCGAAAATATCGCGCTATTTATTTTGGCGCGAAATATCGCGCACTGTACCGTGGTGTATCCCATGGGACTTAACCCTACCTTAACTTAACTTATCAGTTACTGGCATCGGTACTGGCATCGGTTATTGAGAGAGCATGCAAAGATCTTTTATTTACGGCTTCTATAGCCTTTTGACACTTTGACGACCAAGCGGCGCCCGAAAGGGGCTTTAACATTTACAAACAAACCGACTTTGTTCATAGAAAATACTTGGCGACTAAGTGGCGCCCAGAAGGGCTAAGACTTCCAGGTATGGCATTTTATACGAAAGAAAGTGAAGGTATACTTTTAAGCTACTGCATGGGGGACAATAACAATTGGCAGCTCGCAAGGACAACGGTGGAGATTCTATTGATAAAAACCATAGGTCCTCAATATAATTCATCCCCAAAAGTAGGTCTACAGGCCACTGGAAACATTGAAAGGGGTGATTCTAGTTCTATTATGAATAAGGAAAATATGGCTACTCATGAATCTAAAACTTAAAGCAGCAAATTTCCTACTGTAGGGGATCTAGTAAAATTTATCCGCTACACTCCCCACCCCTTAGAGCCGAACGACCTCGGAGGCAAAGTAACTAAAAGTTGATAAAAAAAACGGAAGAAAAATAAAACTACTTACAAAAACAACTAACTAGATATTTACACAAATTGCACAAATTTACAAAAATAATCTACAGAAGGCTTAGGGTCAGTACAACTGGAGAGGTACCAAGGTCCAGTTATACACTAAACTAAACCGCAAACTACTTGCGCTTACGCAATACCATTTGAAAGCTATTGTCTACTGGAGGGCGAACAATATTAGGCTTTTTTCTGGCTTTTGTTTCTACTGGACGTTGTTCCTCCTTTTCTTGGTCGCGCTCATGAAAGAGCTTAAGCTCCCGAAGGTGGAACGTCCCTTTCAACTGACGGTTATTGCTATCCCTCGTCCTTAACTTGTAAGTATAAGGGGACAATTTTTCGTCGACTACAAATGGACCCTCCCAAGTATTAGCCAACTTAGCGGAGAATCTTTTACCAGCGTCTGACTGGTGATGGGTTTTCTTTAAAACTAAATCATCTTTCTCGAATTCAAACTCCCGCTTCTTAACGTTATAAAGGGCTGCGTTTTTCTTGGGCTTTAACTAAATTGTCTTGAGCCTTTTTAATTGCGTCACGAATAATATCGGCTCTGCGCAAGGGATCAATGGCTTCGCAGGCCTTGGAAAGTTGGTTGTCTACGTTCATAATGGGTACCTCTCTAATTTCACGACCAAAATTAAGAAATGATGGCGAGTAGCCGGTTGATTCGTTCTTTGCTGAACGGAGGGCCATTACGAACTGCTGCAAACCAACGTCCCAATACTGGTGACTTTCAGTGACGTAACACTTTATCATGTTACCTAGGTTTTTATTTGCCCTTTCAGTCTGATTACTTTGCGGTGAATAGAAGGATGTAAACCGCTGCTTGATTTCAAATAAATTACAGACTTCCTTCATCAGGTTCGAAACGAATTGAGGTCCTGAATCGGAAACTATTCTCTTTGGGACACCAAAACGTGTAAAAACGTGGTCTATGAGAATGGTAGCTATTGTTTTTGTGGTAGCCTTCTTTAAGGCATGGGCTTCGACCCATTTCGTGGAGTAATCTAACACGGTTAATATTTGCGTATTACCCCTTTTACTTCGTGGAAATTCACCTTTGAGGTCTATTCCTATAACCTCCCACGGTTGAGAAGGCTCTGCTGACTTCATAAGTCCCGCTTGTTTAATTGGGGGAGACTTATGCTCTTGGCAGACTATACATGACTTGACATAACTATTAACGTCCTTAGTCATCCCTTCCCAGGTATAGTACTTCCTCGATCTTTCCAAAGTTTTGGCCTTGCCTTGATGACCCGATGAGGGTATGTCGTGGCATGCCGCAATTACTACCTTAATTAGGGTTTTGGGTACTACTATTTTAAAAGAGTCCAATGAAGGACTACTTTTATTAGAGTCGCTAGAGGCGCTACAATGGGTGACACTATCATCACCACGTGGGGTTCTACTAGTACCCGCGTGAACGAAACCATTGTTATCATCCGCTTGACCTAGTGGTACGTTTCTATACACGATACCGTCCATTAATTTGCAAGATGGCGCTACTCTCTTAACCCATTTCCCTATATTATCACTTCCGCCGCATTTACCTTCCTCCAGAAAGGATATAAGTCGGCCTATTCGTGGATCTACACGCTGATCGGCTATAATAATTTCCCTATCTAAGGTTATAGCTCTGGATTCGCCTAATTCTTGGTCAATAAGGGCTACTAAAGCTTCTTCGGTTTCGCTTGCCTCGGGGATGCGTGAAAGCGCATCAGCTACTACATTGTTTTTACCGGGGATATACACAATCTTAAAATCGAAGGATTGTAGTTTAGTGCTCCACCTGGTAAATTTTCCCGTGGGGTCTTTAGCGTTTTTCAGCCATTCTAATGATTTATGGTCTGTTATTACTGTGAAGAAGTTACCCTCAAGATAAACGCGAAACTTTTCTGATATGGCCCAAACTATTGCCATACATTCCCTTTCGGTGACTGACAGCTTTCTTTCGGCCGCGCTAAGAGTTCTACTAGCGTATTGGACGACGTTAGTCTTTCCATCTATGGTTTGTGTGAGCACCGCGCCTAATCCCACATTCGAAGCGTCAGTATAGAGCGTGAATGGTAACTTAAAGTTAGGGGAAACTATGATAGGGGCGGTGGTCAAGCTAGTTTTAAGGGAATCAAAAGCGTTTTGTTGTTCCTCTCCCCAATGCCACGTAACGTTGTCGTGGGTGAGATGATGTAGTGGGGTAGCTACATCTGCGAATTTTGGGATAAAACGTCGGTAAAACCCGGCCATTCCCAAAAATCTCCTTAGCTGTCTAACTGTGCGCGGTACTGGGTACTCTTTAATGACGCGAACCTTCTCCGGATCTACTTCTATTCCTTGTTTTGAAACAAGATGACCCAAAATATGAGCTTTTTTCCGGCAGAACTGGGCCTTCGAGGACTTAACTGTCAAACCATCGTTTTTCAGAATTGTTAGGACCTTTTCTAAGCTTTTTAAATGCTCTTCGAAGGTATCAGAGACTATGTATAAGTCATCGAAGTAATCAAATACTCCTTCTTTGGCTAAATGCCCAAACAAATTGTTGACAAGTCTCTGAAAGGTTGCCGGAGCATTCGTGAGGCCAAACATCATAACCCTAGGTCGATAGATGCCGCTATGGGTTACGAAGGCACAGGTGTCACGACTACTCTCGTTCAAGGGCACTTGCCAGTAGCCAGATCTCATATCTAGTACTGTAATATAATCGGGGGTTCTAACTGATTCTAATATATCCTCGATTCTTGGTAAGGGGTACGAGTCCTTTCTAGTCACACTATTTACCTTCCTATAGTCTATAACTAGGCGGAATTTTCCATCGGGTTTGCCAACTAGTAGGGTCGGAGCGCTCCATGGACTATGACATGGTTCAATGAGATTTAAATCTAGCATCTCTTTGACTATTTCGTCTATTATCTCCTTTTTGCGAGGAGAGTTACGATATGGTGGACACGCTATCGGTTTACTATCACCCGTGTCGACATAATGCTCCGCCGATTTGGTCAATCCAGCAGTGGTGGAAAACACACACTTAAATTTTGTGACTAGTTCTCGTAACTTATTTCTTTTCTCCTCATCTATGGGAGCTTCTGCTAACGCCTTCTCTATAGCCTCTACGTCGAAATCCTCATCTTCAAATAAATTGCATTCCTCTAAATTAAAATTTATTCCACTATTATAGAAGTCATACGCGACCGAAGGATTCGACTCCCAACTCCAGCTTAAATTACCATAGTTAATCATCATACCGCTATGTTTAAGGCAATCTATTCCTATAATACAAGGGTAAGCTAAATTATCCATGACGACTGCATCATGTTCAATTTTTTTTCCAGGGAACTCAAACGGTACTGTCATTAATTGATCAGCCATAATAAATCTTTGATCAACTACCTTAAGCTTATAATTAATTGAAGAAGTCTTAAATTTAAATTTTTCGAAATTTTTGGAAAATTCTCTATCTATAAGGGTAACTGAGCTACCAGAATCCAATAATGCCAGGGTAGGAACACCCGCTATGCTAATTTCTATAAGACATTTACTTTTGGTAGTATCGTTTGAGACCTGAAAGCAGTCAGCTGCTAGGGGGCTATTTTGTAAGGTTTTTATTACTTTTGTTTTGGGGCAGGGCCGTCCCCTTTCGGTCCTCCCCGACTCCCGTTTCCCGAATTTTTTGTCGGGCAGTACCTCTGAATGTGACCTTTTTCGTTACAAATGGTACACGTGACGGTAGGACAGTTTGGAGTTTTGTGTCCTTCCACTCCACATACATTACATATGATTATTCTCTCCCCACTACGGCTACTCGATTTCGACTTAGACTTTTTAGAAGACTTATGCTGGGGTCTACTTTCGGGCGTCCCATTCTTAACGTAGCTAGTTTCAGGAGGAACCGCTCTATCTTGATCTCCCCCCTGGGGTGCCACTCCTTGCGCCATTTCGAGGCGGGTAGCATGGGCCAGAAGTTCACTAACGGAAGTATATGTAAACAGTGATAACAGAGGTTTCATGGTCTTATTAAGGTTTCGGAAAACATATTCCACCTGGTGTTGACCAGCTAACGGGGTTTCTAATTGCAAAAAAATTTCGCGCATACTATTAATATAATCGCGAACTGGTTCCCCATTCTTTTGTTTTCTATTTAATAATCTATCCAGTAATACCGTGTCGTTTACTTGAAAATCAAACTCCTTTTTTACTAGAAGCTGGAATTCATCAAAAGTTATGGGTTTTATTGCCAACGATTGCCACCAGTCTAATGCGGGTCCAATAAACATTTGAGGAATCCATGCCTGTATAAAATTGATATCCGGCATCCCCAAAGTTTCCCTTATTTGACGTACTTTTACTAAGAAATCCTTTGTCCCTAAGTCGGACGGTCTACCCGTAAAAACGGGGGTGCTTATTTTGGGCATTCTATACTGCTGTTGATAAGGCGGAACCGTGACTAAAGGATTTAGCGGGCTACTAACACTTTGTGCCGAGCTAATGTTAGTGTTGTGTGTGGCTGTACTTTGAACAACACTGCTATTATTGGGACTATTTCCAGGCTGTACTGTTAACAAAGAAGAACTAACCCCTACTAATGGCGGGCTAATTACCCCCGAGGTCTGTTGATTGCTACTATTTAATTGTACAGAACTCGAGCTAGCCTGAGTTAGCTGAAGAATTTGAGCTTGTAAAGCTGCTATTTGTTGCTGCATTAAAGCTAAAGCAGGTGTAGATATTAAAGTCATGCCTGTGGGTGCAGTACTAATTGCTTGCGTGGTCAAGGTAGACGTACTACTATTGCTACTAGATTGAGTCACTATGGAAGGAGGGTTCAATGTCAGGTTGCTACTACTAACTGTGGAAGGGACTACTTGTTGCGGTTGAGTGTTTACTCCCGCAATCCCGCTGTTTCCAGCTACCTGCGAACCTTGATTGTTGGGACTATTTATCGTAACCCCCAAGTTACTTCCCGTACTACCATTAGAAGCTCCCCCTAGTTGTCCAGTTATTGGATTCATATTGTTACTATGTCTGTTCCTCGCCCTCTTCGCTCTATCTATAGCTTGGGACTCTTTGTAAGCGATAATACAATCGGAACAGCTCGAATATGCGCCAAAAACTGGTTTGCACCTAGAATGATCAATCCTTGACTGCATGCGGCCTCAATTACCACATGAATATTGTAGTTATCTCCACACCTATCATTCCTACTAATTAATGAGTTCGGACTGCCTCCGGTACTAGTTTACTAGCATAGAGAAACAATCCCGGCTGGGCCCCCAAATTGTAACGCTTTTTCTACTACCATTGCTTATACTAGCTGCCAAGCGTTAACAAATCTACTACTACTATTGTTCGGTTAAGGCTTCAGGGTATGAATAAGAATTAAACGAAGGTTTGCCATACGTAGAGTCAGTTTTATTCAATTGTATCGAAATATTTTTAATGTTTTAGGATATAACTATAGCCATTATAATATTAAATAAATGTCTAAACATAGAGCCTCTAAAGGCTATTTTAACTATGAGGGCTTTTGCCCTTATTACGACATAATCCCCTACAATATTATTTAATATATGGTTATCCCCCAAAATAGTTGTTTAACATGATAAAGCTATATCTTAACTCATGCAGCATGCATTTTGACCGATGCCAGGTCTAATTACTACGACGTCTCAGATTAATATATTAATACCGATGGCTTTTAATTGCCTTTAGTTTAACACAAAAGTACTCATCACTTTGCAACGGTGCGGTGAACGACGAACGTTGACGAAAGTCTATTAGATGAAGTAGAGCGTCGTACGATGATTACGCGGGAACTAGTGGTGACGATCTGATGGGCTATGACCCGGAACTATGTTTAAACTTGCCATTAAAAATTGGCGGCCAGCGCTAGGACTTTCAATGACTTGTCCATAGTCTCGGTTCGGGACGGACGAGCTAGTGGCATCCTCTGGAATCCCTCAGTCGACTTGAGTTGGCTCCAAATTCCCGATCTCCATCAGCATTGAAACAGATAATCGTAATGGTTCTTTTGTACCAGTGTTCCCGGCTTTTATATGTTTGAGAGTGCTTGAAATTGCATCCAATCATGTACGGTATTTTTCGAGGTCCATCGTCTATTGGTTATTTATTTTGGCGCGAAAATATCGCGCTATTTATTTTGGCGCGAAAATATCGCGCACTGTACCGTGGTGTATCCCATGGGACTTAACCCTACCTTAACTTAACTTATCAGTTACTGGCATCGGTACTGGCATCGGTTATTGAGAGAGCATGCAAAGATCTTTTATTTACGGCTTCTATAGCCTTTTGACACTTTGACGACCAAGCGGCGCCCGAAAGGGGCTTTAACATTTACAAACAAACCGACTTTGTTCATAGAAAATACTTGGCGACTAAGTGGCGCCCAGAAGGGGCTAAGACTTCCAGGTATGGCATTTTATACGAAAGAAAGTGAAGGTATACTTTTAAGCTACTGCATGGGGGACAATAACAATTGGCAGCTCGCAAGGACAACGGTGGAGATTCTATTGATAAAAACCATAGGTCCTCAATATAATTCATCCCCAAAAGTAGGTCTACAGGCCACTGGAAACATTGAAAGGGGTGATTCTAGTTCTATTATGAATAAGGAAAATATGGCTACTCATGAATCTAAAACTTAAAGCAGCAAATATTCCTACTGTAGGGGATCTAGTAAAATTTATCCGCTACACCGTTTCCTACAATTTCTCGCAATCAAAGCTAATGGAGATAGGCAATCAAATGTAAGAACACCAAAAAAAACAAAGATGATTCTTAAATTTTCTTCGTTACAGGATACAGGCTTGCAACGAAAACGACCTCTTATTCCGCCACTTCTACAAAGCACGATATTCGATCGATCTCATCAAATGGGAAGAGCCACCGGACGATTTTTCAACGATATCCGTTAAGGAAGTCGAAAGCCTTCTTTCTCTGTACCACATGGGAAACGTCATTGCCTTAATGGCTTTTATACTCGAGAAGGCCTTATCACTTCTGCTGTTTGTCAAGAAGTCGAGGAAACCGAGAATAGTCTAGCAACGAAGCTCACATAGAGTTTATATTCTTAAATGGATAATTTGTATAATAAAGGCAGTGACGGTAACTTTCAAACACTACAATAAGAGTAAATATGTTGTGGAGACAAGTAGATGATTTGATTGAATTTTGTATTTATAATGCTTTCTAACTTAAAACGAAATAATTTACTTTTGTACACATAATTGCTTTTACTTAACGAAATAATTTAATTTTGTACACATAATTGCTTTTACTTAACGAAATAATTTAATTTTGTACACATAATTGCTTTTACTTAACGAAATAATTTAATTTTGTAAACATAATTGCTTTTACTTAACGAAATAATTTAATTTTGTACACATAATTGCTTTTACTTAACGAAATAATTTAAATTTCTACACATTGGTACTTTTACATGAAACTAAATAATTTAATTTTCTACCTATAATAATGTGTCCATAAAACCAAATAATTTAATATTGTACATGTAAATGCTTTTGCTTTAATCTATATAATTTCGTTTTGTACATATAAATGCTTTTACTTAACGAAATAATTAAATTTTCTACATATAAATGCTTTTACTTAACGAAATAATTAAATTTTCTACATATAAATGCTTTTACTTAACGAAATAATTAAATTTTCTACATATAAATGCTTTTACGTAAAACGAAATAATTTAATTTTTTACCTATGAAAACTTCTCCTTAAAACTAAATAATTTAATATTGTACATATATATATATATGCTTTTGCTTAAAACGAAATAATTTAAATTTATACATATTAATGCTTTAACTATATAACGAAATAATTAAATTTGCCACATTTAAATGCTTTTTCGTAAAACCAAAAGTGAATAGGCTACTACGTACAGAAAGTGTAGAAATCGAATTCTGTAGCGCCTTTTCCTGTGGTTTTAAAGAAAACTCTTGAGCAGACGACGCGTAAAAGATGAAGTCAAACCAGATTGGTTGTATTCGAACTTCCCTCCATTTAGAGCAGCCAATCGTGCTTCAAAGCAATTACATCACCGAAAGTAGTTCGAGTGAGGAAATATAAAGCCCCGCCCATTGACATGCGCGATAACCACTGGATGTTTTACTTCCAACAGCAACCCGTAGATGGCGAAAAAATCTACTTTTTGGCGCGAAATTTAAAATGCTTAGTTATAGATCATTGGTGTTGCTATAGGTAACGTTAGTTCAAATCATAATGAAAAGGTGAATATTTGTGTTATATGTATATTTCCTACCACGTACACATTATTTATTACTAAACAATAAAGGATTTACATTTATTATTATTAATCCTGACGTTATGAAAAATGGTTTAAATTATTGGTAGACCGAGCGATGATGAATTGCTTGGAAAATACCTGCCCTTGCGTTTTTGCAATTTAATGTCTTTTTTTTTCAATAAAAGACTAACAGTTTTCTAATAGCTAATTTGTTTGAAGGATCATTTTTCTGTGAACGTTTGCAGTTAATTGCAGGATGAGGAGAGTAGTCTTTGTAAAGAGCGGCTCTTGGAGTTAATTTAGCTCCCACAAATGTAAATAATGACGATAATGACTTGTTTTGTTATGGTCTTAACTTTGCATTAATTTTGCCCAAGCAAAGTAAGTTTAACAAACATTCATTCTATTTCATATTTGCGATTACTTACTTTTTTTGGCCAATTCAATTAACTTCAAGCGTAGCACTTTACAAAAACGTCTCTCCTCATCATGGAATTAACCTCAATAAATAACAAAAACAATCGTGATTGCAAAAGAGCAAGAGATGTTATTAAATCCAAACTTGTTGTGCATTTCCTCTGTTCATTCTTTTATTCATCTCAGACATAGATATTGTGAATGCATCAGTTGGTTTTGGGGCTTCAATTGAAGGAACTGCATGTGGGAGTCTCTTTATTATTTCTACCAAAGCAATTCAGAGAAAAATGATAATGCAAACGAAGTGGCTATTAGTAAACCATTAGTCTTTCTTTGATAGAACAAGACATTATCTTGCAAAAGACAAGGCATCATTGCTTGGTCCACCGATAAATTTAAACATTGTTTCCTAACGTTGGGATTATTTGGGAAATGTACATCCATTTCTGTGCTTCTGACACTCGGGATTGGACATTTACAACTCATATTTATTTAAGAAATAATAAATTTAAATCCTAAAGACAACTTATTCACATAATTATACAATAATAATAAAAACTCATGGACTTAAAAATATTAACTTATATTGTTTTGTAATAAACCATGTGTATGTTGTTTAAAACATGGCGAGAAATATATTTTAAAATCTATATAATACCACGAATATTCATCTTTTTATTAAGATTCGAACTAACATTATCTGTAGCAAGACCAATGTTCTAAAACGAAGCAATTTCAATTTCGCGCCATAGGATAGATTTTTCCCGCCATCTACGTGTTGCTGTTGGAAGTAAAACATCCAGTGGTTACCGCGCATGTCAATGGGAGGGGCTATACCTTTCCCCACTCGGTCTAATAGTCACGTGTACCAGGAACTATAACTTCAAGAGGTAGGGATACAAAGGTACAAGTGATTCGCCACCGCGTTACTGTGGTTTTCCGCTAAGGCGGGGACGTTTAAGAGAGCGAGAGAAATAACACGTTTCATAACAACGCGGAAGTTCTTCACTTTCTGTACGTAGTAGCCTATTCACTTTTGGTAAAACGAAATAATTTTATACATATAAATGCTTTTACAACAAAATCATTTTATTTTGTACATAAAAATAGTAGGCCTGTGCGAGTACCCGGTACCCGAAAACTTAATTTCTTAATACCCGAAATTATTCGAATATTTAAATTTTTCCCGCTCATTACCCGTGACAAGGCTTAGGACAATCGGGTATTGGTTTGGCAAAGTTTCTTGAACTTAGAAGATCTTAAGTTTGAGTAAACTTTTCCACAATGCTCACTGCTCAGTATTATTCATTATTTCAATCCTCGCTAATAGCTTAAGGTGGAATTCATAAACGTCGGACGCAACGCAATTTAGTACAGGCAAAGGCAGGGCGTCGTACGCAAAAGGCGGAAGTTTGCGCACGACGCCCTGCCTTTGCCTGTACTAAATTGCGTTGCGTCCGACGTTTATGAATTCCACCTTTACACTCTAAGAAATGGAAGTGTTAAAAACGTGTTAAAACGGTGTAAACACCGAATAAACACCCAAAAGAGAGTTTTCTTACCTTGAGTTTTTAGGGGCCAATTTAAAGTGTAAATTCGGTGTAAAATAACACTATTATAACACCGTTCGAAATTAAACATGAAAAATTATAATACTGCGGGTTTCTTAAATAAGGTCTTTCATTTTCATTAATGTTTTAATATTAAAGTCAATAGAAACAGTAAAAAATTGTTGAAAAACTTAATTGTTAAACCTTTTTTAAAGATGATATTCATGAAAGAAAACAGTTTTATCCTTTAGATTAAATTAACAAAGAAATTGGTAATCTGGCGGTATTGTACCTTCATAAAACTATGCTAAGCGTGTTAGGCGATACTCTTACAGGTGTTAAGCGATACTCTTAAAAAACGAGACTAGGTTAGGTACTGGCCTCACAGTAGGGCCAGCTTGAGAAGCCAAAGTGGGGCACTTGCTTTTGTGACATGTTTTATCATTATTTTGAGAAAAATTAGAGTACTAAATGGATTTTTTTCTGTAAAATCTGTAGTGCAAATTAGATTAAACGCGTTTCTGGTGCTCGAAAAACTCTTAGTGAAAAGAGATTATTAAATTTAATAAGAACTTCTATATCTACTGCTTGAATATTATAGCCTCCAAAACTAATTTAATATCCTATGCATTTGTACCAATTAAAAACTTTCTGCCTTTTTCAGAAGTTTATATACCCGTAATAACAACTTTAGACTTTATATGCAACAACCCTCGCTTGACGAGGTATAGTTCTGCATGTGAGAACTTTCCTCATGTGATGGAGTTCTCTCAATGCTATGAATATAGCATTAATTAGTAATAAGACTGCGGAATGGCGGATAATCAAAATTTAATTAAGCAGGAAATCCATACTCGAAATTTGAGTTATGCTTCATGAGTGGTCAAAATGTAGCCACTATAGTGTTTTTTACGTAATCGGTTTTGCACTTAAGTCTAGGAAAAGTACTAGAATTTCTACTACTATCCTACCAAAAGATCTCCCACTCTTAAAGGTGTTACGCGACACTCTTAAAGGTGCGAAGCGACACTCTTAAAGGTGCGAAGCGACACTCTTAAAGGTGTGAAGCGACACTCTGAAAGGTGCTATGCCGCACCCTTTAAGGAGTTGCACAACACTAATATGAGAGTAAATATTCACTTTCAGTGCGATATAAGAGTTAAAAAGGTGTTAAACTGCACTTCTGTTGCACAATTTTATACTTATCTTTGCCACCAATTGCTCAAATAAGTGTTATCAGGAGCAGATGACAAAGGAGTCTCGGACGCTAGCTTCCACAATATAGAGGGCAATGGCACCCGCGTACGTCACAGCTGTAGCGGTATCGTTTGCCCTAGAGGCGCTATCAGACATTATAGCAGACGATGTTTTTGGTGGACTATATCTGGCACCAAAGTCTGCTGGGAATTTTTTTTTTGTAATAACGGACTAACGGTGGCTACTGAGGTTCGTCTTATCCGATCGCGACATAAATATACACAATATAATTACTTTATTCAAACAGCTGTAACCGTTGGTATTAAGATAAAAGATAAGACTACATTTTGTGACTTCAACCTACTAAATAGTCCTAACTAGCTGAGAAACCCAGGTAAGCCAAGTCTTAATTAACAATCTGTGCCCACTGGAATGATTGGGTTTGGGTTTTCAAAAGATAAAAGCAAGGTTTTAAAAGATGCCGAAACACAATGTTATATATGTGTTTTGGGGCCAAAATATTCCGTATTTCTTTTGAATTAATTGACTGCTGCAAGAGGTTGGAAACGAAATCACTGTCTCTTACTTTTTGGGTTTTAAAAGATCGTGAGTGATTTATTTTCCCAACCTCTTGTAGCTATCATTTAATTCAAGAAGAAATTTAGAAAAAAATGGCACTGAAACACATTTTAGTTTTTTTATAGTGTACATACGTTACTCGCTGGGTTTTTCATTATGAATTTTAGTCCCAAAAAAGATTAAAAAGCCGTTGAAATCCATTTTTTAACTCTAATACTCGCTAAGCCTAGGCTAATTATAAGCAGACGATACGCATTTTTAAAGAGAGGCTCCAGACGCGATTTCCCAGATCTCCTTTCGAGACTTTGCAGCCACGCTATTGGTTGGAAAATAAAGCTCAAATTTCCTACGAGTGGTGGCACTGGCATAATGATTTTGGTTAATAACCGTGACGTTCGCGGATCCCATTGCCCTCTACATTAGGGAAGCTGGCGTCCGAGACTCCTTTGTCATCTGCTCCTGGTGTTATTAAACCCTTTCAGGGGTGTAAATGAACACCTGTAACGGTGTCAAATTTGGACCCATATAAACTACTTTTAAAGGTGTTAAAGCACACCCCAATTTCTTAGAGTGTAGCGTCTTATTTTTGTACTTTTCGCCATAATGGTATCCAAGTCTTTCATGACACTTATTTTTTTCACAAATAAAAGTATTTCATCCCGATAAGTACCCGATATGATTTTTTGCTACCCGAAAAGCACGGGTGGTAGTTTAGCTAGGCCTAATTATTCGAGTACCCGTTAGAAATCCGGGTACCCGACCCGATACCCGATTGGAAGTTTTTTCAACTACCCGTACCCGACCCGAAACCCAAAAATCACTACCCGCACAGGCCTAAAAAATAGCTATACTTGAAAATAAATAATTTAATGTTGTACTGTACATATAAATGCTTTTTCGTTAAATGAAATTATAATTAATTAATGTAATTTTAAACACATAAATGCTATTCTTAAAACGACTTTTATCTTTTGGTGAGTTAATAACCCATTGAAATGGTGATATCCTTTTTTATACGATTCGGAAATTTTGAACTAAACGTATTATAAATACATCATAATTTAATTCGAAGGCATGTTAATATTTATTTGGATTTTTGTATTTGGAAGTTTGTTTGTAAAAATTTGGGACAGCGTTTGGGAAGAACGGTCTTAATTTAATAAATTTGATTTACGTTTAATTTTGGATAAATTGGTAACCTAAAATCCAAATTTTTGTTAATAAGTAAGAGTTAAATGAATATACATTGAAAAAAGACGTAAATGTGAAGATTAATGTACAAATTTATTTCAAATATTAATCAGCTTTACTCAGATACGAAAATACAGATTCCCCTGAAATAGTATTAAACCATTCAAAAGTAACTCAATATGCTATGAACTTTGTGGAGTTGCCTAAAATAAGATCACCATTTACGACTAATGTAGTTCCTCGAAGTTAAATTCTAAAATTTTACCCTTTTCCTTTCATCTTTGGATAATTAAAGAATGCACATTTAGAGAAAATAAATAATTAAACTATCAAACAAATAAAACCCAAGATATCCCCTTTCTAAAGTCTATGGCAACACTAGCTTACCACCAATATCAGACTTAGAAAAATAAAGCTAAAAAATGTTGTAGAGAAGGGTCAAAATGTTTTTAAACTCTCCGAGTAGCGATGAGTACGTCACGGAGAGGTATTACACTGGACGTGTCGGGATATGTGTGTCGGGGTGTATCTCTCACAGCGTTCGCAGCTGGCAAATCGGAGCAAACGTGCATGCAATACCCAGACCGCGTTCTCAGTTCACAGAAAGCAATAGTTACTTCCACTCGGACCACTCCATTATCATCGTAAGTGTTAAGATGTACGCGGCGATCGCAGGACGCAAGGGCGGCAAGGCTTGTTGGGGGCGCATTGAGTTAAACAATTTCCCCCTAGCAACACTTGCTGTTCCGTTTTTCTCGGCTTAAGGGGGCGCACATTATCTCGGCCTCCGGGTGCAAACTGCTTAATCCAGCCCTGGGTGATCGGCTAGGGTTACGAAAAACGTCTAGCCTCCCAATAGCAGGGCTTCCGCCAAAGGTTCACGCAATTGCGCTTTTTCTTATCCCTTATAGAGAATCAGCTCACTTGTACACCCTAAATTTCGAGAAATTTATAAAGAGCATAAAATACTTCTGTAAAGAGGCATACGCTTAAATTTAGACGTCAATAAGAGCTAGGTTTTAAAAGATTTTACGAAAGATCAAAACAAGGTTCATTAGTGTTAATTTTAAAAGATTTCACAGTAAAGTGGGGACAAGATATGCCCTATTTTTATTACTCGCGTGCTTCAGATTTGAGGTACAGTACTTTCCTTTGAACTTCATTAGTATAAAACTCTTGAACGAAATTACGCTCGATCGAGAGATCAATTTAATAAAATTAATTACAGTAAATTTTAAAAGATTTTAAGGACCTTTTTCATATTACCCCCATGTTTCGGATATTACTTGCCTTCTAATTTCATTAGTTTATGAAGGAATTGTGTCTCTTGAGTGAAATCAGGGATATATATAATTTTTAAAATGTAATCTATCCCTGGTGAAATTAAGATCATTGGAAAGATCAATTTAATAAGATTTATGAGTGAGTATTTGAATAGATTTCACCATGGGGGGACGAGATATACTTTATTTTTACTACCCCCATTTTTCGGACGTCAATTTTTAGAAGTAAACTTCGAAGACATTTTTTTAAGTATATACTTCAGCAAACCGTTCTAACATTTTCCTTGGTTTTAACTCTAATCGACTTAATTAAGATAAACACGCTTGGAAAAATAAGGTAATTGAATTAAAGTCTACGTGCCATTAAAAATGCGAATGCTATAATCTTGGGAATATTAAGGTAATTTAATATGAACTTTTCGAAAAAGATTTAAAAACTGATGACTTCACCTAAAGTAGAGTCTGTAGGCTTAGCTCACGAATGGTTCTCTCAACCGCAAGTCGAAAAGTGAAGTTGTAATTACCATAAACCTTTAATTACTAAAGTTAAATATAAATTTTTAAAACATTAAGATTTTCAGGAAATTTCATCAAACTAAAGCGATTAGAAAATGTGTTCTCTCCATTTCCTGGTCTTTTTCACAAAAAAACATTCATGAACTTTATTTAATTTTTAAAGGACTCGAGTTTATCGGATCTTTACCTTTTTGATAACGGACGTTAATAGCACTTCATTAAACGATAAAGTATAACCATTAACATTAATGGCTTAACTAATGATAGGTTCTTGAGGCTGAATAGTAGGAATTAAATTCCATAATACCATAGAAATGCACCAGCTATAAACTATACTGAAAATTGTGGTAGTTAAAAATGAACTTTTACTCGTGGAAATAAGGTGAAAATTACTTTAATTATAATATGAAATCTCTCGCGTATTAAATTTTAGTCAACAAAAGTCTTAAAATACTGGCTTTTCTTGAACGTAAGCATTATATATAATTTCACTTAATTATGAAAGCAGATTTTTGCACCGAGGAGTTCCTTTCAGCCGGAGCCTCCGTTTCAACCCTTCGAGCGCGGTTCCTTACAGTTCCGCGTTACGCATTTAGAGCAGTAATATATGCTTTCGGTCGAAAAAATACACCAAGCCCCAAACGTAGAAAAGAGTTCTTTAGTTTCGCGTAATAATATTCAAGACAACGTTGAAATAAATCCCACTTTTTCCACGCCACTCTTAACTATTCTAATCTATTTAACATGAACCCCCCGATCCGGATGGGAATAGTCGAGGTAAGGATATTTAGACATCGATTTTTAATGTCACATCTCAGTTTGTCTTTTCACACAATTCAACACTTCTTCATAAAAGTTTCACTTATCGATTACCCTAATGAGTGATTAACCCATTGATGCTGAAAACTTGAGTGACTAGCCACATGATACTCAGCCTTTAACAGCACTAAAGAGTGAATAGCGCCTCGATGCCCTACCCTAATAAGTGATAAACCCCTCGATGCTCGATCTTTCAGAGGTCTTAAATGATTACTGTACTGAAAATCCTTACTTCCGGAGGCCACAAGCATTCAATAAAATTATAATTGTAATATCCTAGCGCCTCAACACCGTTCTAAAACTAACGTCAGTATATATTTAGACAAAGTTAATCACGTCACGTGTCAACCTTGAAACATTTAGTGCCGGAAGTAGTCCCAAAAAATTTCAAGGAACTGAATTAAACATATTGCATATCCTTTATGATAGAAACAAGAGTCATGATCGCAATTAGATCACCGCTGTTATGGGTTTAATTTGGCAAGCTTCCATTGTTTGTTGCTCCTCGAGATAATTAATTTTCAGTATGGAGAAACGTTAACAATCATGCTGGATAAATAAGAAAATTGTCGAGGTTTAACGAGATTGTAGTGTTTACATTTCAATAGAGTTGTTAATGGAACTCTTACTAACGCTTGAACAATTCATTATTTAAAATCTTAAGACCTGTATAGTTGCTTTTCAATAAATAGCGATAGTTGCATATTCAGGTATAGCCCTCGTCTCGACTCGGAGAGGTCTAAACTGCATGGTTTCCCAAATTGTTTCCTTTCTTAAAGGAAACTGTGGGTTTTGAGATCGCCGATGATCTCTACGCTGCCGTAACGGAGTATTTCAGTAAAAGGTTTAACGTCAGGTACAAATCTATAACAATTTCTCTTAACGTGTCGTCAAAATAACATATGCACTTTCTTTGAAGCGTCGTTTTTAAGGAGTTACCTTTGGATGATGTGAATGTGATAAGAAGCCAAGGTGTTTTGCCAGAGGTAATTTTCAAAATTGCGCAATCGTACAACATCAAGCGCGGCATTGCACCTGAGATATCACTTCCACAAGCCAGTTCAAGTTGTATTTGCATGTCGATTCGTGGAAGAATGCGGTTTTGCAGGTAGCGAGAGGCTTGTTAAAATGAATTTTATAGAAGATCAAACGTAGCTCAGTTATGTGTTCCGGGGTGTACTTTGCATGAGCAGTTTCCGAAACAGCAACCGCTATTCCATAAAAACAACGTCGTTGTTCAAAACTGCTTTTTAAAAATAGCGGCTGCTGTTTTGGGAAACAGCAGTTTTTAGGTTGAGTTTTGAACAATTATTAGGCTAACCCTACAGTTTACCTTACCTTACTGACCTAATACTATTCGGGTTGCAATAAAAATACCTAAACTTACCAGGCATCGCTTTAGGAGAATATGTGACGTTCCGCCTATACGTCACTTCATGACAAGCTCTCAGTAACCAGTGACAAACTTATGAAACATATCTTATGAACTTGTGGTAAAAAAATGAGATGTGGCTTTGTATCTCTTTTGACAGACAATGGACGTGCTGTTTTTTCCATTGCAAGCCGATAATTTGTATTCTCCGGCGATGAAATGTCGCATCACTGGCATTTATGAATCGGTATCAACCTTTATCCTTTCTTCAATCCCGAAGATGACGAAGAAACCATCTCTGTCTTTCCTCAACATGGAAGGAGAAGTAATATGAAATTTCTCCGAACATTTTTAGAACATGTATTACCATATTTTTCCCACATTAACTATAGTTCACGCTATCTTGGCTTTCAAGTCTATTGGCATTGTCAATCGTCTTGGCTTTAGCCACGCCCAATAAACAAGGTGGTCCACCGTTTATCCTTACTTTCTTCGAAATGATTTGGAAAAATATACTTCTTTTCTTCTACGAGCGTAAGTAATTTCTTAAATTCAAGAGATGCAATGTATCATGTCTGGGACTCGATTTGTATTTCGTGATTTCAGCGTACGCTCGTGTTGAGAAAGCGATCACGTGGCGCGTGACAGCCATGTCCTGGTTGATCGCGACCACTTTCATTATCTTCGAAATATCAGGGAAGCTGAAGTCGGATTTTACAGAGAAAGATTACGACACTGTCGACACCATCGACCAACTCCTCAAACATGATTTAAAAAATGTCTGGTTTTGGCACGCTACTGACGGATTCGCTTCTTTCAGAAAAAAAGTAACCGCATAACTTTATAAATCAATCGGATAACTGCTATTTTTCTTATATTTATTACTTCCATCAGCAATGTATGAAGGGGGGTTGGAATGGCTAAAGGGGCTCCCGGTGTTCCCTTGATGGTGGAAACATATGGCGAGGGCCTTTTTTTTTGGGAAAAGTGTAGCTCCTCCCCCATCGTCTGCTTAGCCATCTCCTGTGGCTTATTTACAGGTGGGTCCCTTTACAATGCATAGAGGGGTGGTGGCTAGCCCCTATGCCACAGCTAACCTACAGCGCCTTATACCGCGTTACCGTTAACCTCTGCAAGTTTTGATGGAAAGGAGAAACCGGGTTAGACCGCGGAGGAAAACTCCTTTAACAAGCGGGGAGAGAATTTGCAAACTCTACGCAGAAGGATTTGTTCCCAGATTTTCACCCGGTGCCATAGTCCGGGATCGAACCCGGGATCCTCTTGCTGCGAGGCGAAAGCGCTAACCGCTACGCCACCCCACGTTATTTCGTCAGTCGATGATGTCGCTAACATAAAATAAGACACGCCAGATGTTTCCAAGATCATTTCAGGCCTTTTATGATTTGACCTTAGCCATTCCAACTCCCCTCCATTCATTCCTGCTTCTATATTATTGGGTGATTCAAATAACTATAGGTCAACGTGTCCATCCCAGAAAGTTCAATGATCCCTGTTGAACACGGGGTAATAGGCGAGGAGTTCGTCAAAGTCTCGGAAAACGTCGATGGCAAGAGGAAGTTCATGGTTGTTGGGACAATGGTAATAAAATTTATTCTGCTCGAAAATCGACAGATGGAAAATAAAATACAATACGCGAACAAATACTACTTTTCTCCGTCAATTGATGATAAACTTTTGGTATATCCCGCTTCGTATAATTTCTCGCGATCAAAGAACATGGAGATGGTAAATCTAATGTAAGACCAAAAAAACATGGATAATTCTATAAATTTTAACAAATCATCTTCGTTTCAGGTTAGAGATTTCCAGCGAAAACGACCTCTTATTCCACCACTTCTACAAAGCGCGATATTTGATGGATCTCATCAAATGGGAAGAGCCACCGGACGATTTTTCAACGATATCCGTTAAGGAAGTCGAAAGCCTTCTTTTTCTGTACCACATGGGAAACGTCATAGCCTTAATGGCTTTGATACTCGAGAAGACCTTATCACTTTTGCTGCTTGTCAAGAAGTCGAGGAAACCGAGAATGGTCTAGCAACGACGCTAACATATAAATTGATAATTTGTAATGTATCCAGTGAGGATGGGTTTAAAACACCCGGGATAGATTTAATTTTAGAAGTAGGAATGGTGAACCGAGTAATCTGGGCGCGTGTCACAGCCCTCGGGACGAGAGGGGGGGCATGAAATAAGACGCTGGTCATATAGCGACAGAGGTAAAAAGGAATTACGTATTTTTCGCCGTCCCCGTTAAAAACGTCATCAAAACTTAGTTTTAGGGAGCCAATTAATAATAATTTAAAATTTTCGTTACGTGTTGGAGAGAGGGGTTCTATACTGGGCTATGAGTCGGACTGAAGTAAATACTAACCGTTCTCCATTCCTACTTCTATAATTAAATCTATCCCTGAAAACACAAAATTTAGAGTAAATATGTTGTAAATACAAATAGATGATTTAATTTAATTTTCTACATTTCTGCTTTCACTTAAAAATAAATAATTAAATTTTGTACATATAAATGCTTTTGCATAAAACGAAATAATTTAATTTTGTTGTACATATCAATGATTGTTCTTAAAAAAAATAATGCACTTAAAACTAAATAATTTTCCTTCATCTTATTGCTGTTACCTATAACGGAGTAATTTAATTAAAAATATTCAATTCACTTTGATCGATAAGCCTTCGTGAAATGTACTTAAATACTGAATGATCTCATCTTTTTCTATATATTGCATAATGCTTTCTTCTTCAGAAATAAGAAACCGAAACTAACTTAGTTTCCACGGTTTTCGAAAGCAAATATTAGCTATCTACACTAAGGGTTTCCTAATGATGAGTCTTTCAACATAATTACCTTGCCATTGGCCTATTGTTGGAGTTAACATAAAAAGAGCGTCATGTCACGCAAAAAAGCTTTAACGTAGATAAAATTCAAGGAATGCTACCAAGAAACATTTTGAACTTATAGTTCTTCACAAAAAATAAACAAACTCGTGTCTTAATTGAGTAAAAATAAATATTTAAGCCTCGTGTAGGCATTAAAAATATTTACAACACATATCAACCGTTACCCGCAACTTAGAGGCTCTTTAGCTTTATCAAGAAGTTATATCTAGTATCTCAGAGAGAAGGTATAAATTCGCCAGATTTCCAGCTTTATCTCCAGTCCAAACGTAGGTCCGGAGTCAATCCCCGTCTCTAAATTACAACCAGCATCTCATTGGTTCTTGAAATCTCACGTCAGCGCGACGACGCGAGTGACGAAAATTAGTCATATTTTCCGGCTGAGGAGAGGCGAAATGGCCCGGCGACTCCTTTTACGTCCCCCCTTGTATTTTGAAAGGGGGACTGGGACTATGGCGCGCGAATACAAAGGCATCTTATACCTTCTCTCTGAGATACTGATATAACTTCTTGGCTTTATATAGGGTTTTATATAAATAAATTAAGGGCATTTTCTTGGGTGATTTGATGCCGAAAATGTTCTATGAAATTCTACGTGTATTTTACGCATGACCCCTTAAAATTAAATTAGGGGGTTATCCCTAAAACAGTCAAATCATAACTCGAAAACAGTGGCCTAGACGGCAAAATGCCATAGAATATTTTAGACTTAAAATCGTCCAAAGGACATCACCCTTAATTATGTGAGACTCTCAGATACATTCTGTTTATTATGAAATTATTATGTATTCTGTTATTTGGTGATTGAAAAATCTTTAGATGATGTATTAGTCCTTTCCTAATATTCCTTTAAATAAAGGAGATCTGTTAACTTTAAATTTTGAAAATCTATAATGTGTTAAAGTATTAGTTTATTATTAAAATTTTATTATATTACTGACGAAAATTAAACTGAACTTGCAATAAAATGTATTATTCAAAATTATCTTGCTGACGAAAACTGAACTGCACTTAAAATTGTAATATTTAAAAATGTTATAGTCTTGCATTCCAATAAACAACCATAGTATATAAATTTTAAATACGTTTTACTGAATATATTGAAACTTTAGTTTGAATTGGTTCAATATAACTAACGGTTTATCAATATGATTTCCTGACAATTTAGACACTGGACTGCTTCAGTTGAATTACGTATCCCCAAATATCTACCTAGTATTGTTCTAATCGAAACTCCGTCCCAAAGCAACAATGTAATTCGCTTCTAAGGCGGTACTCATTTCTGCGTAATGGCTAAGGTATCTTTGCAAATGCTTTTAATGGAGACAACATGTCGTCTTATAGAATACAAACGCCCCTTGCGATGACAAATTCAAGTAAATTTGGTTTGACAATAATTTCCCATTAAACTTGTTTTTGCATTTTACCATAATTTATTCATTTATGAGAAAAAGGAACGTCTAGAATTAAAGAGCAAATATGAAATCGTAATCTTAGATGATACGGACATTCTTACGAGTTATTCTGATACCGAAACAAACTTTGCTGGTGTTTGCTTAAACCGCGATGAAATTCTCAACTTATGAGGTACGTTCCGCATTTTAAAATATTATAATTGTAGACATTTGGAACTACACCGAGGGTGTGGCTGTTTTCCAAATGGTTCATAAAAACCACGACTCATTAAATTTGAAATTACAAATCTACGTTCTGTTAAAGTTTGGTTTCTACAATTTGAAAAAACAATTCAAGTATAATTCACATTTGTTGAATTTATCAATTTATCGCATAACTGATGATAGCAATCCAATCCTGCAGACGTATAAAGTAATTTCACTCTCTGATACCTATAAACTTTTGTAGTTTTTGCTAATTAAATTTTATATGACTTGCTATTATTCCATTGACAATATTTGGAAATTGCAAACTAATCAGATTATAACCATAGAATATTTTAAGTTTTATTCATGTTAATATTTATTTTGATTTTTTTTTTATATTTGAAAGTTTGTTTTAAAATATTTGTACAGTGCTTCCAAAAAATAATTTTAGTTCAACCATTTTGATTTTCGATTTACTTTGTTATCAATTTGTAACTTAAAAGCTCAATTTTTGTTAATGAATAAGTCGTTAAACGAATATACATTAAACAAAGATGAAAATGTGAGCTTAATCTACAAATTAATTTCAAATATTAAACAACTTTACTCAGATGCGAAAATACGCATTCCCCAGAAATGGTATTAAACCATTCAAAAGTAACTCAATATTCCATGAACATTGTGGAATATGCCTAATTAATTATCCATATTTAAGATATCTGTAGATAATTAAAGAAGGTATATTTACAAGCATAAAAGCTGTAATAAAACAATCTATAAAAAAACCGAAGTTATCTCCCTTACAATAGTCTATGGCAACACCTTACACTTACCATTAATACCAGACTTCGAAAAATTAACCGAAAAATGCTGTAGAGAAGTGTCAATATGTTTCGTTATATACAAACGAATATTTTGACCTAATCATAAGAATGACCTGATAGATGCCCTTCAGAAGGGTAAAATGTTCAAAGAAGTTCACAATCGGGAAACATGGAATACAAATATTTCTTTAAGGTTCAATTGTCAGAACCGATAAGAAAAGAAAACTAAATTATGATTTATTGGGGCGTGAAATGAGATTCAGTCTATCGTAAATACTTTTGCGCTGCTTAGGGTTTCCAAAAGTATTGTTGCAAACCCTGGCTGGCTGGACGCCTTTATCCACATTACCTCTTCTCTCGCGTGCCAGGACTGAAATAGTTAAAATCTACACTTAGAAATACTCATAGATAACGCTGATTTTTTTATTATTTTTTTTAAAGTTATATAAATATTCTGGTTTCTACCGATAAACACTCCTTAGATCTTTTGCTTTGATTGCTATGCTACCAGATATTGGGTGTGTATAAATGACGTGGCATTGAAAAATAAAACGATGTAAGCGAGAATTTGATTGTGTAACTTTTTGACCGTTTGCTAAAAGGTTGAGTACTTTACCGTTGAAAAGGGTAGAAACGGCAGGTACACAAATATTTGCAACTCTGGGCAGAAGTACAAAATGTCCGGGGTCATCTTGTTTAGACTAGTCGTTTACGGACTGGTCAAGTTTTATACGAAACGCATTCCATCTACTTCAACCAAAGAGATAAGATGTTTGAGGTTCTTTCGTGTGAAAACAATTTGTCCAGCTCTTTCAACGCTAAAATGCGGAGACATGCTAGAACCTTCCAAGGTAGGAAATCCTGGATAGGGGCCTGGCCCCTTTTGTTGTCCTTGAGATGTTTAGGAGTTATTGGAGGTCCTTGGAAATCATCGTGGTATGATAAAACTTTTTCGATGTCTAATGTAACACCACGAAACCTATGGAGATGGCTCATTTTTCTTATACTACACTTGGCCACTATATTTAACTTGACTCAGGTACTGTAGAAAAATCTAGTAAAGGAAACATACGACAATAGAGAATGAATATTTCGCAACCCAAAAATAAAGATAATATAATTCCATTAAGAATAAAACTATTTTCATGAATTTGAACTGTTATGTTTGTGGAAATGAAACGAGCTATAACTTCCTTGAATGTTCAGGGAGTTTCATATCATTTATTGTTAAAATTTATGAAATCACGTCTATACGGTCAAAAATATAAGGTTTCATAATGAAAACGTTTCCATTTTATGAATAGATTAATTTTATAACATTTTACCTTCATTGAAACTGTGAAGAGTTTATAAAATTATACACAAACAAATTTTAATTTCGGATTGTAATTTAGTAAATGCGTTTTTGAATACCTATTGTACGAGGATCTCTAAAGAGATTTTCAGATACTGACAAATAAGGTTCAAAACTCTTTAGTTTTTTGGGGGAAAAAGAAATCAGATGTGCACTCACTCTTAAAATCAAAGGTGTGATTTAGCACCTTTTGTCTAAATTTTGACGGGTCCAAAAACAGCACCATTAAAGTGGTTAAATAACGCCTCTGAAGGTTTTAAATGGCCCATTTTCAACACTTTGCGTCTTAAAAATATTTTCTCCCGACACATTTATTACACCTTATAAAGCTTTATCTTACACCTTTTAAAAACCATATATATTTAAAACGTGTTCTTAAAGTGTCTGTATGTTCTTCTAATATTCTTCAAAAGGCGTCATTTTTGGCTTGAAGTGTGAAATAGTGCAGAAATGGAATATTACACTCTTAAATGGTGTGATTTAGCACCTTTCATCTCAATTTAAAGATGTTAATCAACACCTCTGAAAGTGTTAAATAGACAATTTTTAACACTGCATCTTAAAAATATTTCACACTGACGCATTTATTACGCCTCATTGAGCTATTTCTTACACCTTTTAAAAATAATATTTTTAAAAGGTGTTCTTTAAGTGTTTGTATGTTCTTCCAATATTCTTCAAATGGCGTGAATTCAAACTACCGAAGTGGGAAATACTGCAGAAAAGGCGTGAAATATTGTAGGAAGCCTGTATTACACAGCGTGATTTTAATACAGTTAGCCACCTTTACCACATCGTGCTACACTCACTAAAGATGCTACACATACTTTTCACTGTACACTCAAAAATATTTAGTGTTTTAACACCTTTAAAAGTAGTTTTTATTGGTTCACATTTTAAACAGACCGAAACCATAATTGAGAGGTCCCATTTGACCAAACTCCCGCAATTTAGGCGGTTTTCAAACAGTGGTAAATAGCCTCAAATGACTACACTTAACTGTTCATTGCTAAAATTTCTCTGATAATAACAGAGTTGCAAGGTGATACATTATTTAACGATTTGAAGGCTTATCTAATTATAAGGGAAAGGTGAAATAAGCCATAATCCATAACATATCCCTTGTTATTATTGTAAGATGATGCTTAAAAAGATAAATTGATATTTAAATTATGGTAAATAAACATGTTCCAGTAAATTGTTGAGATATTTATGGATTTTTAATGAAAGGTTTGTCTGTAGTTCAAATTTACATCCGCAGAATCACGAAATTTTAGTGCAGAAGAAATTTTGTTATTATATGGGTTCTCTAAACTATTAATTCAACCAGAAGTGAGATGAGACCAGAAGTACTGAGCTAACCAAATTCTTCACTCGGCGAAAGTGAATATTCTTGATAACACAAGAACGGTTGGCCCTCTAGTAGCGGTTTCTGAATTTTCCCTCCAAAACGTGAGACGCTCGCGGTGGTAGACGGCCGAACTAGATTCAGTTAGCCGCGTCCGTGTTCGGCCGCTTTAGGTTTTGGGGAAGGGGATAGGAAATGTTTTTGGAACTCGACCAATTTTTTTCTCAGTAGTGTGGGCGCGTGGGAAGCGGCATAAAATCCTCAAATTTGTTCACTAGTGCCAGGATCTACTATCAATGCTAGAGCCCTTCACTTCTAGTCTCATCTCACTTCTGATTCAACCGATAACCGAGACTTTGGACTGTATACGCAGAGTGTGGGCGTCGTGAGCACTTAACGATAAATTAACCTTGTTTGATTGGATTAAAAATGTTAAACCCGGGACGCAATGTGTCAAAACAATGATTATAAAACTTTATGGGAAATGTCAAATAAGGTAGACTTAGAAACTGTTCTTTAGATATTAAGCTGAAAGGATTTAAACACACTTATTTGAACAATGGGTGTCGAAAATAAGAATGGAAATTGTTCAACAGAGGTGCAGTTTAACACCTTTTCAACTCGTCTTTCGTACTAAAAGATAATTGTTATTCTTTTATGTGTGTTGTTCAGCACCTTTGCGAGCTTAAAATAACACTTTTAAGCGTGTCGCATAACAACTTTAAGAGTGTCGCGTAACACTTTTAAGAATGCCGCGTAACGCTTTTAAAAGTGTCTTTGGATTGACTTCAAAATTAAAACAGAAACGGAAGACCTCATTTAAGAAACAAGTTATTGATTTTCTATCCCGCAGTATTATTATTTAATTTCCATGTTTAATTTCAAACGGTGTTTTAAAGGTTTTTATTACCGAATTTACACCTTAAATTGTCCGGAAAACTCAAGGTGACGAAACTCAATTTCGGGTGTTTTTAATTTGTAAAAAAGTGTTTTCTTGAATTACACTCTTTTGAAACTTCCATTTCGCTAAATATTAATTGTCCACAAAACTATTTCATATTAATATTAATAATAATCATAAATCAGTGAAGAAATGCGAAATTGTTCTCTCGCCTCTCTTGCCGCTCTCGCGTTATTGTATGAGACAGTTTAACTATAAATAGAAATTAAAAATTTACAGAATTGTGCTAAAAATACCAGTTTATAAAATTTAAAGTCTGAGATCTACCCTTTTAACACCCTTTTTGAGAAAAAGGAGTAATTCCAGATACATTTTACACCTATATTAACTTAGCGTTTTTGTCGTAGATAATGGTCACCTTTAAAATACCAATATAACACCGTTTTTGTTATTCATGTGAAAATGTTAGGTGTTATATAGGTGTATTTAAAAAGTACACCATTTTCACTCCAAAGAAACACTCAATTTTTTTGTGTGTGGCCAAGTCTATATATGTTAGTTAGATTAATATCCTTACATGATTGTCTTTGAGAAACTTTGCAGACAGGTTGGTTGCGTTGAGTACAAACTGATTCAAATAAACACCAATAATAATTTTCTCTAAAGGCTCTTTCAGACGATCCAACTTTTTGACTCAGCTTGATGGGTCAACTCGAGTTGAATCAAGTAGTTGGATCGTGTGAATAGACGCTGGATGAGTTGAGTCACCAAAAACGTTGGCTAAGAAAAATTGGATCAGTGATCCAATTTTTGCTGACTCAACTTTTAATTTCATTTCTTCAGCCAACCAAAATGATTTACGAAAAAGCCTTTTTCGCGGCTTATTTCGTAAGTGCCAAGGTAGGTGGCGCTTAAAAAGTTCCTGTGACTGTGAAAGTTTGGTCTTGTGAAAAGGAAGGATTTACTACACTTTTCCCTTCAAAAGTTGGGCAAGTTGATACAACTTTTTGACCCATCGAGCTGGGTCAAAAAGTTGGATCGTCTGAAAGAGCCTTAACTCTGGTTGTTGCGACCAAGAGATAAGAATTAAAAAATTATAATATTGTGCATACCAAGCCTTAAAATGGACCTAGCGTAAATTTTCTCCTAAATCGAGCTAAAAAGATGAAACCAAGCTTGTCTTACCTTTTTTATTAACGGACTTGTTCAGTTGTCGTATGTCTCTCTCATCTTTGAAAATTAGAAAAAATAAACATTTATATATATTCTTGATGTACGACTTTAGGTATTTATTTCTGAAAATACGGTATGGAGAGCTCTTTCGGGTCTCCTTCGCTCCATTGTATCCACAGCCACGGCTAACGTCATAGCGTACAACGAGAACAGTATCCGCCAAACTATCCAATGGTGCTTTGAACACCGATATGGTTCGAACACAATGCTGAAATTCTCCATTATTTTCACTACATATTCTTGGATATGGGCTAGCTTCGCTTTATCAATTTGGATCGCTATTATGGTTAAAATGGACCTTGAGTCGGCCTTTAATCTGTATTACTTCGGTTTATCGCCTGCTACTATGTCGACTTTCAGCGCTTATCTTCTCGTTGCGTTGGAACTTACACTAAACACATTTCTAAATCACTGCGTCATGGCATTCTCCTTATCCCTGTACATCGTGTTGTGTTACGGCACCAAAAGACGCGTATCGAAAATGGGACGCAACATGACGTTATCGTTGAAATGGTATGGCTTCCAAACATTGTCCGTGATACGCAAGAACAGAAACGAATTTTTGGAACACTTGGAACGCTTTGACGGGGTCATGTCAAAATTACTCTTTCTATGGTACTGTTATTTCATGTTTCTCGTTTGCTTCGATGTCACTAATCTGATACAAGCCGAAGGTGACGCCCAAATTCTCCGAGTCCGTTACTACATATTTTTTCGTTGTATCACTTTCATACTTTGGTTTGTGGCATTGACGTTGGCAGCAGCTTCGGTACACGAAGAAGATCAAGCTTTGAAAATGAACGTTCAACGTTGGGTTTCCCAGCAAGTATTTACAGAGCAAAAGAATTACGGGGAGTTTCTGTGTTTGATCAACTTTTTCCAAGAGATTCCTTTGAGTATGACTGCCTGGAAATTTTTTTTAATCAGAAGGAAGGTTTTGTTATCGATTCCAGGAACTATAGTAACTTACATGGTTATCATATTTCAATTAAATCCTAAAGTTATGGGCGTGCTTAACGGATAAGGATAATACCGAATAAACAAAAAAAAAAATAATAATTCTGACTTATTCATTTTACAAACTATACTTCCATAACAGGTATTCATAAATTGTTCAAACTAGAAATTGGTAATGTTTATGGATGACTAAAATTTATTCTTCACAGATTCAATTAGGAATAAAAAAATTTTTGGGTATCGGGATGTGAAACTTTAACTTTACTAATCTTCTTATGTCTTCGTAGAGAGAAAAACAATAGAATAGACGAAAAAAATGATCTTACTTTTTATTTGAAATCGATAAGTTTGAGTAAAAATAGATTCATTATGTTCCATCTAATACATCGTAATTGTAAATCTAAATCATTTTATTTAAAAATGACATTGTTCTAGTGAACGTCCCAACGTTTATAGTGACACTTTTAAAATTTAATTGGGAATTTGTGTTGTATCACATTTATCATGCAGTAATTGTAGAAATTACAAAATTTTAGACAAATGTTTGAGACGTTTTTTCACGATGGCTTTAAAACTAAAAGAATAAATTTTATTATTTTCATTATCGTTATTAAAAGTTTTATGGTCGCAAAATGTCAACAAAATTCTAATTATAAATCACAATTTAACACAAGCAATATTTAATAGTGTAAAAATTAATTCTTTTTGTGCAAAAGTTAAATTAAATAATATTTTTTTCCGAAATTGAAAATGTTAAATGATTTATTTAGTGTTTAAATCCACAGATTAAAATTAATCATTAGCTAATTTCATTGCATGCATGTAATTCTTTTATAGCTACCACCGTGGGTCAAGATAAACAGGAATAATTTGAATTTTGAATTTGAAGGATGCGTTATGAAAGCTCTTTCGGAGTTTCTTTCAATAACGTTGAACATAACGTAATATATTTTAAAAACTGGACTGTGTTTCAAATATTCTTTCAGTAAGACAGACTTTACTTTCTCAATGTAGGTTTTCGATTGTGAAACCTCCCGAAGATGTTCATGGGAACTTGAAATCTGATGGAAATTGGACTGGAGTTATAGGCGTATTAAGCAGAAAAGTAAAATGCGCATAAAGTTTTAGCGCATAAAATTAAAAACTGCTCAATTTCAACAGGAAGCGGATGTTGGACTGCTTCCATTTGGTTTAAGCATTCGAAGATTTGACGTTGTTCAATTCACTGTTCCGTTTTATTATTCGTACGCTACTATACTGGCACAATCTCCTTATAGCTTGAAGGATCCATTCAGCTTTCTAAAAGCGTTCGAGATTGAGGTAAGTTTTAATTTAACATACTAAGTATTTAATTTTAAATTTTAATGGAAACCTTCACGAATAAAGATAATGCTATAACTTTGAAAACTTTTATCAGGTTTATTGTTATATTCTAGTTAATAAATTAAAATTATGAATATGAATATGATTATCATTAATATACATGATTTGATTGAAAATAATATCAGATGAAAATTTATGTTTATAATGCAAACTAATTAGAAATGAACAGATTTTGTTAGAGACAGTTTTTCTGCTCAATTTTAAATTAAATCATTTTTCCCTGCGTTATTACTTGTTAAAAAAATTTAATTGAATCGAAATGAGGTTTTTTTTAAATCCTGCATTATAACATGACCTAGTCACTTTTTACAATTATGTAGGATTGTTATTTTCTAAGGCTCTGATATTTCAAATCATTTTAAATTTTAAAATACAATTAAAATTTCCCTTAAAATAATTATAATTTCTCTTAGAATACAATTAAAAATTAATATTCATAACTAGCAATAAGGATGTCCAGTAAATTTCCAGAACGGGATTTCATCCTTAATGAAAATCCTTGCTACGATTTTTTCAATTTGTCATGAATATATCTGAAAATATTATCACTGAATTTCTTTTAACAATAGAGAAATTATGTGCTATTTCACATAATTCGTGATTACCTCTTTAAAATAAAAGTTTAGAGATTTAAAAATAAAGAGTCTCAAATAAAAATTGCAGGTCTGGACTTGCGTTATGATGTCGTTATTGGCGATTTCATTGGTCTTGTACACCATAGAGAACTATTCGAACTATAACAGTGTTCGAAATAAATATAATGAATTCAAACCTCATCCAGGATTGAGCTCCTATATTTGGATTTTAGTTTCTAATGTCTTACAACAAGGTACGTTTTTGGATATCTTTCAATATGTACCTTGAGGTTTTTTAGTGTGGACTCACTACAATCCAAAGACATGGATTCTTGATTGACAAGTGTCGTTAAAACAAGTTTGAACCCATAAGCATTAGAGCATGTAATAAGAGTCAAGATTTCGATACGGTTCTCGAGAAGTTTTGTTGCAGAAATGTCTACCCTCCCCTTCGCATGTGTGGTAGGTTGAACGGTACGTGGCGCCCCTATCGACGAGCAAAAGAGTTAATAAATTTGAACAATAAAGAAATACTATAACTTTGCATCTCGCAAATGTTTAAATTATCTGTTATTAAACCTCTCTGCTTTCTGCAAATAGTTTCCTTCCATTAAATTAAAATATAATAACTGTTAAAAGTCTCCGGCGGGATTCAAACCCTGGTTGTCTCCACCCTAAGTTGTTGAACTTCGAGTGTTAACCAGTTATTCAACCCATTACACATGCGACGGGGGTCTGCCACAACTCTGAAAATTAAACTGTTCATCTTGTATTTTTACTGTTGAAGCAACGAAAATTTTAAAAACACGTGAGGACTAGGCATATGGTCTTTCATCCCAAAACCAAAACACGCAGTTTTATTCAACACGCGACATTGTTATTGGTTTGTTGATGTGAATGTTGAATCAACATACATTAAAAACCAATTATATCCCATAATTTTATTAATAAAAGCTTTGTTCTTTTGTATCTATTTATGCTTTTATGTTTCTTAATACCTCGGCAGGTGTTAACTGGAAACCCAAAAAACCTTTGAGTAACGCCGTATATGTCGTATGGCTGTATGCCAGCGTAGTTATTGCTCTGGGCTTTTCTGGAATACTAATTGCACTATTCGCTTCGTCGAAAGAAATAGTTATTGATAGCTTAGAAGATGTTGCGAAATTGCCAGGAATAAGACCGACGGCTCCTAAAGACAGCATGTTTCAAGACTATTTCGAAGTAAGACAATTAAGGTTACATGATGCTTATGAGTCGTTAAAAGGATCAAACAAAGAAAAAGATATTCGCTTTTAATCCTTCTAAAACAATAGTATCATAATGAATAAAATTAACACATTAGTTCATAAGACATGTTCCATAAGTTTGTCACTGGTTAATGAGAGCTTGGCATGAATGATGAAGTAACGTAGGTGAAACGTTATATAGTCTCGTAAAGCAACGCCTGGTGAGGTGCTGTCAAAGGCTTAGTACAGACTAAATAGGAAGATGGACTGCAAAACAGTATAGTGTAGTCAATTCTGGCTTGTCGTTCTCGAACTAGCTCTCAGTAAGTCTCTAGCATTACGAAGCATAAAAAGTGTCATATACTTATGGAACATATCTTATAAACTTATGTTAACGAAATGATTACACTTGTGTTAACGCTAATATGCTTATGATACCGCTTCGTATATTGTCTGTGATGACATCTATAACCCATATTTTTTTTTGAATAACTTCGGTTCATTTAATTCTGATCAGTTAAATTTCAAATTCTTTCAGTTTTCACCTTTTGAAACGAACCTCAAAATTTGGAAAAATATGAAAATGAAAGGCGGTTGCTTGTCAGTGCCCCAAATATTGGGCCAGAAAAATATGGACGCCATCACACGAGGAAAAAGTGTTATTATTTACGAAATAATCCCCATCAAATTCGCCATTTCTAAGATGTGTGATACGGATAAAATTTACCATATTTCGCAACCACTCTTTTGGATTCCTCTTTCCTTGGCAGTGAGAAAAGATATGCCTCCGTCTGATGTTGAACGACTGAATCAAGCGTAAGTAGTCAATCACGAAGGAAAAATTAGATAAAGATAAGCAGGAAAGTTACATTGGGGAAATTACGTTGCGCTTGTACCACCATCAACGGCTTAAAAAATTGCCTCTGCATTCTCAGCATTTTAGTAAAGTTGTTTTTGAGGCACCACTATGCCAAAATACAAAATAATTGTCACACAAATTTAATGAGAAATCGTTTTCCCAAAAAATTACGCCCCTTCCAATACGCCGTGAATTCTGGGAATATTTCTACACACATGCCTACCAGCATTTTTCTCTATTTAACTTTCGTCTCCAAGCTCTAACCACATGTTGATTCTAGTCCCACATATTAGAGTATGGGATTTGGAATGTTAGGATAGTCAAATAAAACGTTTTTACCATTAAGTGGCGCCCTCTTTCCCTGTTTAAGAAGTTATCGTCACATAAAACTAACAGACGCAGAGTTGCAATAATGTGAGGTTTTTATCTTTGACAATTTTATTTCAAATATGATATGTTTTACAGACGAAAGTCTAAAAACAAATCAAAAGTTAGCAATCTATATTGTAAATTTCACTTCGTTTTCCAAAACCTTTATAACTCGTTGATGTGAGAGTCTGAACACTTTCATTACCAAATTCAGTGTCAAACATTTATGAAAATAATTGCTACGAAATTTTGGGTTTGAAAATTGTAATTTAAGAAAAACAAACATACGTAAAACTAAAATTAATGAGGTTTAACTATTGCCTCCAATTTTTAGCCAATAATTTATCTATATGAGCTTTCATATTTTACATTTTAGAATGAAAACATTAATAATTTTCTGTAGGATTTTGCGTTTTGTGGAAAGCGACCGAATTCAGATAATTTTGGACAAACTATTTCATCTGGGAAGAGAATGCATTTGGATCAAGAAACCTCCAAGAGTTGGTCGTCTTGGACTCAAGGAAATATTAGGGTTAATGTATTTCTTGCTGATTGGATATTTAACTGCAATTGTCGTATTTGCTTTTGAACTAAAATTAAACCTGCTAAACCTGCGTAGGAAGTAATATTTCGTTGTATTAAAAAGCCACGCCAAGGGCTATCTCATTTAGACCATGATTAACTAGTATAAAATGTACTTTGTTGTGTGTATTCATTCTCATGGCAATTGGCAAGCACCCTTGACACCCCCCCCCCTAAAAATAGTTGCATATAAAACCTTACGTGCATTTTGATTGATCATTTGAAAAAACTGTAATATTTATTTGCTGATAAACACATGTCGTTTGCTTTTACTTTATTTGCCTCATTTATTATTCCATTGTTGAAAAAATACATCACAAAATTAGCGCCGTCTTCTAAATGAAATTTAACGTTTTTTTAAATTTTTAAAATTTATTAAAGGTGCAGTTCGGATTAAACATAGTTTCAATTGCGTATAAGTGTAATATTTGAAAATTATCAGCAAGTGCATTATGTCGATTATATAAGGGTTTTGCTGTATGATTAAAATCGTGTTCGTGTGAAATGTCCCTGGTGCAGTATTGACTCCTCTTGGTTGAATACAAATTACTTTCGAGGTCCTATGTAAGAATATTTGAAATTAAATGTTGGCACTTATCATGTAATGAAACATAGAAAAAACATAAACTTATATGGGAACAGCTATGCTATAATGATATGGGACACCAATTTGAAATACCGAAATTATACGATGTCTAAATATAAATTGTTAAAGTAATAGATTATTTTCAAAAGAGGATTCGAGGAATGCATGATCAAAGTCGTAGAATTGTAATTTTAAGAAACTAAGTCTCTATTTCAAGTCATTCTTTTGAGAACTAACTGTTTCTAATCCTTTATCAAACGTTTTAGGGAACTTTCAAGCACGGTTGGCACACTGGTATCCAGTCCGGTTTTATCCAGGTGGATAAAACCGGTTTAAACCACGTTGAAAAATCCAGTGGACTATATGAAAACCCTACACTCTAAGAAATTGGGGTGTGCTTTAACACCTTTAAAAGTAGTTTATATGGGTCCAAATTTGACACCGTTACAGGTGTTCATTTACACCCCTGAAAGGGTTTAATAACACTTATTTGAGCAATTGGTGGCAAAGATAAGTATAAAATTGTGCAACAGAGGTGCAGTTTAACACCTTTTTAACTCTTATATCGCACTGAAAGTGAATTTTTACTCTCATATTAGTGTTGTGCAACTCCTTAAAGGGTGCGGCATAGCACCTTTCAGAGTGTCGCTTCGCACTTTAAGAGTGTCGCTTCACACCTTTAAGAGTGGGAGATCTTTTGGTAGGATAGTAGTAGAAATTCTAATACTTTTCCTAGACTTAAGTACAAAACCGATGACGTAAAAAACACTATAGTGGCTACATTTACCACTCATGAAGCATAACTCAAATTTCGAGTATGGATTTCCTGCTTAATTAAATTTTGATTATCCGCCATTCCGCAGTCTTATTACCAATTAATGCTATATTCATAGCATTGAGAGAACTCCATCACATGAGGAAAGTTCTCACATGCAGAACTATACCTCGTCAAGCGAGGGTTGTTGCATATAAAGTCTAAAGTTATTATTACGGGTATATAAACTTCTGAAAAAGGCAGAAAGTTTTTAATTGGTACAAATGCATAGGATATTAAATTAGTTTTGGAGGCTATAATATTCAAGCAGTAGATATAGAAGTTCTTGTTAAATTTAATAATCTCTTTTCACTAAGAGTTTTTCGAGCACCAGAAACGCGTTTAATCTAATTTGCACTACAGATTTTACAAAAAAATTCCATTTAGTACTCTAATTTTTCTCAAAATAATGATAAAACATGTCACAAAAGCAAGTGCCCCACTTTGGCTTCTCAAGCTGGCCCTACTGTGAGGCCAGTACCTAACCTAGTCTCGTTTTTTAAGAGTATCGCTTAACACCTTTAAGAGTGTCGCCTAACACGCTTAGCATAGTTTTATGAAGGTACAATACCGCCAAATTACCAATTTCTTTGTTAATTTTATCTAAAGGATAAAACTGTTTTCTTTCATGAATATCATCTTTAAAAAAGGTTTAGCAATTACGTTTTTTCAACAATTTTTTACTGTTTGTATTGACTTTAATATTAAAACATTAATGAAAATGAAAGACCTTATTTAAGAAACCCGCAGTATTATAATTTTTCATGTTAATTTCGAACGGTGTTTTAATAGTGTTATTTTACACCGAATTTACACTTAAAAATTGGCCCCTAAAAACTCAAGGTAATAAAACTCTCTTTTGGGTGTTTTTACGGTGTTTACACCGTTTTAACACCTTTTTAACACTTCCATTTCTTAGAGTGTACCCGACCCAACCCAAAAAAGGTTTTAATTAATTTTTCCAACCAGACCCGACCTGGGATTTTTCGACGCTTTTCGGGTAGGGTCGGGTTGAAAAATCCCGATTAAATCGGGGGTCCTATATTCGTCAACAGGGGAAATGCCTATAGAGTTTTATCAACTATCATAAACATTCAAAGTTATTCTCACTAGCACTAAATGTAAAAAATAAGCGCCAGAATTAAGCACTATAGAGTAGTTTTCTTCCTTTTGGAAAAACGGCGGATAAAAGCAATAAAATCCGGTTTAAACCAGCAAAACACCATACCAGTGGTTTTTTCAAGAAAAATCCGGATTTTTGCCAACCCTGCCGAGGCCACTTTCAAGTCTCAAAGGGTCAAAATCAAAAAACTCTATATTCCGTGCCTAATCATAACGCAATATTTGATTTGAAAAGAAAAGCATATTTTTTCTTTTAACTATATACAATTAAACAATAAATAATCGAAAAAATTTGAGAAATCTTACTGGCTATGCAAAACAAGTTGTATAAAAACAAAATAAAACAGAAAATGTGATTAAACTAAGCATAAAATTAATAAACTAATCGAAACTTACGGACTATGCAAAATAAAATGTTTAAAGAATAATAAAACAGAAAATGGGTCAAACTAGGCTTAGAAAAGAAATTTTACCAACTACGCAGAAAACAATGTTCAAAATAAAATAAAAATATGTTACAAATAAGGCATAAACTTAATAAAAATAATCGAAATAAAAAGAAAAATCTTACAGTCTATGCAAAACAAAATGTTTAAGATTAAACACGAAAAATGTTATCAAACTAGCCATTGAATTAATAAATATAAACTCTAAATAAACAGAAGAAAAATCTTACCGCCTAGCCAAAACAAAATGTTTAAAGATAAAATAAAACAAAATGTTATAAAACTAGGATAATCGATGGAAACAGAAAAATTTACTTCTATTTAAACACATATAAAAAAAATAAAATAAAATAAAACAAAAAAGATAAGAGTTGAACCTAGTAGGCATTGAATAAATAAATAATAATTGAGATAAGCAAAGAAATCTTACCAACTACGCAAAACACAATGTTCAAAATAAAATAAAATTAAAAAGCATGTTCTCAATCTAGGAATATATTTAATAAATAAATAATCGAAATAAATGAGAAATTTACTTGCTGTTAAAATAATGTTTAAAGATAAAATTAAACGGAAAATGTTATCAATCTAGGTAAACAATTAACATAAATTAATAGTTATAAAGACAATAATCTTACGGACTATGCAAAAAAATGTGCAAAGAAAAAAATAAAACAGAGAACGTTATCAAATTATAGAAGTATTAAATAAAATCTCGTAATAAACTGAAAAAATCATTAATCATACCTCCTATGCAAATGAAAATGTTAAAGTTAAAATAAAACCGAAAATTAAACAAAACAATTAAATGAGAATTCTTTCTAGTTTCATGAGTAGTAAATAAATAAATATTGAAACGAGTAAAGAAATTTTACCAACTATGCAGAAAACAATGTTCAAAATAAAATAAAAAATATGTTCACAAATAAGGCATAAACTTAATAAAAAATAATCGAAATAGAAAGAAAAATCTTACAGACTATGCAAAACAAAATGTTTAAAGATAAATTAAACGGAAAATTAGTAAATAAAAACTCGAAATAAACAGGAAAATCTTACGTTCTATGAAAAAAAAATAATTATAGATAAAATAAATAAAAAAGGAAAATATTAACAAACAAGGCAATTAATAAAAAAAACTCAAAATAAAGAAAAATCTTACCTCCTACGCAATCCATAGTGTTTAAGAAAAATAAAAGAGATAGGAATTCCAACTAGTACGATTGAATAAATAAATATTTTAGAGAAGAAAAGAAATCTCACCCACTATTCATAACAAAATGTTTAATATTAAGAGAAAAAAGTACTTCTCATTCTAGGAATGCAATTAAAAATACAATACTCGAAATAAACCAAAAAATCTTACGTCCTATGCAAAAAAAAAAGGTTATAGAAACAAAACAAAAAAAGGAAAAACGCTATAAAACTAGACATGATAGAATTACTAAAAACTCGAACGAAGAAAAGAAACATCTTACTGGCTATGCAAATAAAAATGTTTAAGATAAAAATTGAAACGGAAATTGTTACAAATTAGGAACAAAATTAAAATAAAACTCGAAAACTAAACGTAGTAGAAATCTTACTGCCTACGCAAAAAAAAAAGTGTTTAAAGATAAAAAAGAAAATGTTATCACACTAAGCATAGAATTAATAAATACAAACGAGAACTTAACAGAAAAATCTTACGGCCTAGGCAAAACAAATGTTTAAAGATAAAATAAAACAAAAGTGTTATGAAACTAGGCAAAGTATTATTGAAATAATCGAAATACACAGAAATAAGTCTTACCTTCTATTTAAACACATGTTTAAAAATAAAATAAAACAAAACAAACAAGTTGGAAAAACCAAAATTTACCTCTCCGAGTTGAATCTAGTAGGTATTGGAATAAATAAATAATTGCGAAAAGCAAAGAAATCTTACCAACTATGCAAAACACAATGTTCAAAATAAAATAAAAAAAAACATGTTCTCAAACTTGGAATAGAATTTATAAATAAATAATCGAAATAAACTGAGAAAATTACTTGCTATGTAAAAAAATGTTAAAGATAAAATAAACGGAAAATGTGATCAATCTAGGTAAACAATTAATATAAATTAATCGTGATAAACACAATAATCTTACGGACTATGCGAAATAAAATGTGTAAAGAGAAAAATAAAACAGAAAACGTAAACAAATTATGGAAGTATTAAGAAAAATCTCGTAATAAACTGAAAATCATTAATCATACCTCCTATGCAAATGAAAATGTTAAAAGTTAAAATAAAACCGATAATGAAATCAAATTAGTCAAAAATTAACAAAAAAAATATAAACGTAATAAACAGAATATTCTTACGGACTAGCAAAAAAAAAAGGGTTATAGAAAAAGTAAACGGAAAATGTCATCAAACCATCGAAATATTAAATAGAAACTCAAAATAAACTGGAAAATCTACAGGCTGTGTAAGACAAAATGTTTAACCATGATATAAAACCGAAAACATTATCAAACTATAGCAATTTTAAATAAAATATAACAACTCAAAGTAAACAGAAATAATCTTACGGGCTATGCAAAAAAAGTTTAAAGATAGAATTAAACGGAATATGTTATGAAAGTAGGCAAAAATTAATAAATTATAATCGAAATAAACAGAGTAATCTTACGAACTATCAAAATAAAAGGTTTAATGAAAAAATAAAACGGTAAATTTTATCAAACTACGGAAATACTAAAAAAAACTCGAAATAAACAGAAAAGTGTGTACCTCCTATGCAAAACAATATGTTAAAGATAAAGTTAACGGAAAATGTTATTAAGCTAGAAAATAATTAATCATTTTCATTATAAAGATAAGTGAGGGACGCCAAGGAGGATAGTGAACTATGGTCTCTGTTACTGTATAGCCTATTTAAATATTAACCTCTCAGCTTATGAAGGAGAATAATTTATTCGACATGAATCATTTAATATTTTTTGGAACAGATCAAAAAATATTTTACTGCAAAATCCAACCCCGAAATACACCTTTTACATTTCACATCTTATGTACCGGGGTCGGGCAAGAATTCCGGGGGTCCCCTACGAACACTGACTTGGTGTTATCAATATAGCATATTTTATTTCTATACAGGGTAGTAGTAACCTTAGCCGGCGACCAGTTTCGTAATTTCCCTAACAAATCAGATAATAATTACTTGAGATTCGAGATTTTGCGCCATACAAAAAATGCATAACATCACGATGAAAGAAGCAAAGATAAGCCAACGAGAGTCTGAAGGAATGACATCTTTGTTTAACTGTAACAAGATGACCAAAGGGTTGGGCTCATAATATTAGTGACATCGTGCCGTACTTAACATGAGTAGAGAATATTGTGTGAATAGCTAAAATTATTACTGTAATCCTAACGTTATTTACTTATGTTATAATTATAATAGTGCGAAACAAATAGAAAACTTGAGTTATTACCCCCACGATGCGCAGCCTTTAACCCTTCATAGTAGTACACTTCCCGGGGACACAATCATTCAATAAATTTACTCAGGCTATAATTGTAATATCCCGGTGCCTCAAGACCATTCTAAAAAAATAACACCAGTATACATTGCTTTTCCTTAAAATTCCCTTCGATTTCTTTGAATGTTGAAATGGGGGAGCGGTATTGAAAACGTGAAATCTTCATTGTCGACGGGTTAGAGAAATTTTAATGTATATAGCTTAATTACAATCATAATGCCCTTCCTTTTAAGTAGACGAATGAAAAATATCACCTCACTACATTTTTCTCCCTTCAATGACGAACGAAAAATTTTATATTGTCAAAGGTGGTATTGTGACACACCTACAATAAGAGGGCAGGTTAAACTAAGAGCGTCATAGTAGGTTCACATGATACGATGTGGCTAAAAATAGTATATTCATGGTAAGATAAATGAATTTTGCAAAGTTCTTGTCTGAACATTTGTTGGAATGGTGCAAACTTCACAACTTACGTGCATTACAGTAGGGCCGGTAATATGCTAATAGG
>JAEQBA010001846.1:0-15471 GCA_019434445.1 Phalangium opilio | reverse complement strand
TCAAGGTCTTGTTGCTTGGTGGTCTAAATAAGCGTAGTATTTCTCTGGTTTCTTGGAAAAAGTTTTCGTTGCTAGGCATTTCATTTTGCACTAAGGATACTGTGTATAGGATAGTTCTAGAAAGTTCGCTGTCAAATTTGATGGGCTATTTCCTCTTTCATTGTAGTTATTTTTGGAAACCGTGAATTTCTTTTCAGTTTGTTTTAAAGGGATATGTTTAAGTTTGAAGGGCTAATATTATCTTTATAGTGTTAATTTAAGGTATTTCGTTATTAAGTTAAAGGTTTAATCGGAAATTTAATTTGATATTTGTGTCAAAATTGTTATACCAGTTGCGAATTTCATTTGCGAAAATAAGCTCTCAACAGCGCTAGCGTTAATTCTTTGTGGGGAGAGGAAATAATCACGAAACCGTTTTAAAAAATCTTTTGCTTAATTATTGATTCCATAGACTGTTACTCTAAGAAGATCCAATGTCTGCCAGCTTAGGAAGCTTTTTTATTGAGGTGAACTGAAGTTGATTTCAGGATCGGTTTCTAAAATCTCCCTGAACCAAATTTCAAAGTATTTAAATCCTCTATTTATGATGTCTAAGACTTCAGAATTGTTGGTACTGATACGTGTGTTGGACAGGAGTCCATTTTCAAAGAGTTGGTTGCAGGCTCTGAGGTAATAATAACCGAATTTTTCACTTTCCCTTTTTTAGAGGTACATTCAAAAGAGTGGCTAAATCCATAAAGTTCACTTAGAACATCTTCTTGTTGCATGATTTTGCTTGGAACCACATTTAACCGCGTCCAAGAATCTCGTACCACATACATCTTCTTGTTGCATGATTTTGCTTGGAACCACATTTAGCCGCGTCCAAGAATCTCGTACCACATAGCTCGTAAGTAGTTTAGGAACATGTCTAAGCAGTTTATTTTGAGCTCTTCTCTCGTCCCTTCTCTTCACGCCTTGAATTTCGGCCCATCCAAATTTGGTACCATTTCTGCAAAAGCTTTTGGTTCCATTTTTTCTTGAGCTGTACAATGCCTGAATAATGCTTTTAAATTCGTGAGAGGGACAAATAACTCTATGAAGTTTCCGATCCTCACAAAAAGGGTTTTCAAAACTAGGGTTTATGGAAATATCAATTTCCCCAATATCTTTTGCTCATAATTAAATGATCACTTATGTCCAAGAGAAGACTTTATTAGTGCCAAGTTCTCGCTGGCGCCATCACAAACTAAAGCCATTGCAGAAAAATAATAGGAATGCAGCACTTCCAGGGTATTAAACTTGGCTTCTCCTATATAGTGTTGATTGAAAGACACCGAGCTTGTGAAATATGGTCCGATTAAATCAAATTCAGAAGTTGGATCTCTCAAAAGAAATTGAAGAACATATTGTGTTGGGGTTGGAACATTATCTTTCCCTTCTTGAAAAACGTCATTTAGATCTTTAAAATCATCTTTGCCCATCGCAAATCCTATCAATTCGTAACCTTTTGAATTACAGATAACCTTTTCTATAACTTTGACTTCGTCAAATATTAAAACGCCTTCACCAAGTGGTTTTTTATCACCACGCTGAATCTTCTCATCTTGAAATTTCTTATATTTATCCTCCTCTTGGCTAGCTAAATAAGATTGGTCAATTCCAGCGTTATGATAAAATTTTTTTAACTTTGCTTCAAGTGTTCTGTCACAAGGCAATCTCAAAGCTTCTTAAAGCATTGTAAGCTGCATTGCTTCGACAATAAATAGCGAGAGCAATACGAAGAGTAATGGCGCTCCACTTATTTGATTTTTTCCCAGTTTTACATTTCATCTGGTCGTTCATAAAGTCATTCCTGTCTTGAGTTTGTTTAAAATCAGAATCTGTCTCCCAAGCCCCGCAAAGAGCTAGTCTAGTGGTGGTTGTGAGTTTCTCGTCCGATAATGTTTCCTCCAAAAGATCAGGGAAATCTTCATTAATCTTGTCCATGATGTTCCCATTTCTTTGACGTGACTGCTCTTAAGAGTCACATCACATTTTTGAAGAAGCTTCTCTAGCTTAGGAACTTTACTGGCCCAAGTTTTCCTTACATTTCGCAATCGTGATATTCTAATTTTCTTGCTTTTTGGGCTTAATGTAGTTATTCCATAATTGCTAGTAATACTCTGACGTTTCAATCTTCGGTTCGGAGATTCAAGAAGTTTCCTTTTCCGTACTTTTGAACAGTATGAACTTGTGAATGCACATTATTTACACTGCTTCACTCTGGTATTTTTAGGAAGCTTGTCCACCTTGTAGTACATTAAACATATGGCCAATTGGTACCGTTCAGAGGGATAAATTAAGAAAATCAAACTTGGCGGTTTGACAAATTCCGTTACTCCACGTTTTAATAAGATACAGGAGCAAAACACGTGATTACCAAAAGACGATAATTTATCTAATTTTATCTTCAAAAGCTTCTCGTCCATGTTTGTTTTCAGAAAATATTTGGCATGTCTCGCTTGGTTTGAACAAGATGTGGAGAGTTAAAGTTCCATTGCATTCAATTGTTATCGAAACTGGCTCTTCCATTGATCCAAGTAAACCAACATTTTCTTTCCTCGTAACACGCAAGAATTCCTTCCTTCGATGAGATTCTTTCGATGTTTAACAATAAAGATCACTCACGGAGTTATAAAATTATCCATTAAGGCTTACCTCAATGATCAAATCGTTGTAGGTGGTGTTAGTAGAAATAAATTCTTCCACACTAGATAAAAGCCCTTTACGCTTAGAATGGATTTCTGAAAATTTCATTTTTTCAAAGCCGTGGATGAACTTGTTTCCGTGTCTAGTTTTCTTTTTATAGAACACTGCGTTGATGTTGTTCTAAATGTCACTTCTGGTACTTTCTCTGTGTTTCCATTCTTATCATCACTTTGATTAGCTTTTGATTCCGGTTTTGATTTTGAAACTTCTTCCAAAGGCTTAGCGCGTAGCAAGGGCATGCGACAACCTACACTTTTATCTTTTGTACTTGGCCTATTCATAAGAAACCAGTTGTACTGTGTACATTTATTACTAAGAGTTTTTCCCATTTTCTTTAAAAATTCGAGATAATTTACTGTTTCTAATCTTAAAGTAACAAATTAAATCGGGAAGGAGAGAATTGCTGCGTTTTCCCTCTAGGTAGCGTACAACCTCAAATTTCGCTTTAGCGCCCTGGTACAATGGTGATTACCCGTGGTTTTATTGTGAATTCACGCTTACGGGTGGTTTGATATGCTTATGATACTGTTTGTTTAAAGTATTTGCGCATTTTGCGGCACCTCGTATCTGACATATTAAACATAGTAGAAAGAACCGCGTACGACAAGTTTAGTTTAATTTTCATAAAAGGAGATGAGAGAGTCCTTCTATTGGGATCTGAGCTTTGAAAGATATTAAAATTGTCATATATTCCACAACGGTATAAAATAATTTGAAATTGGAGATACCGGTAATACGGCTTAAATCCTTCTCAGTTTTAACTGAATTCATGATACTAAAGGATTCAGCAAAGTAGGTGTTTACTTGCACTGAAACATCTTTTCTCTCTTGATGTAAGGCCTCACAGACCTCAGCTTCAGGAGCATTCAAACCAAATTCAATATTTGCTTGTTTGTCAGTGGATTCTATTTTCCTTTCTGAACTCGACTGCCTATAATTTGAAGGCTCTGCATCACTTTTAAATTTTATTCGTTGATTATCAGCCCTTTCATTCCTGCCATTAATTTTTTTCTGGTATCTTCGGAAATACTTCTGTCGTGGGTCAATATAGGCAAACATTTTGAAGGGCAAGTTCCAAGCTTTAGTTGTGGGTCTTTTATTCAATAAAAACATCTTTATAAGTTATAATTTAAAACTATTTATAGACTGGGTTGCCAAAAAGATTCAAATTCAAATTGCCTGAATGTATTTTACTATTTTTCGAGATTTTACTATATTATTTCCTTGCGTTTCTAGGCACTACACTTATCTTTTACTTTTTCGCGTCTTTCTCTACAATTACAATTGTTATTGGTTTAAATATAAGCATTTGTGATATTAATAAACAATAGTTGGTTTTATAAAATAAAACTAGTGGTCTTGGCCATCTTGTTCGAATGTTGCTTGATCTCTAAGTCACGTGACTTAGATGTATTGCGGGGTAATGTTGTTTCCCCGACTTTTTGCATCCCCCATTTAAGAGACTGTCCATTGTTTATCTTCAGTTTGACAAGAACCGCTTTGCACGGCTTTGAGTTTGACAAGAACCCCTAAAAAGTTTGAAGCACTGTCACCCATTGTTTTTTTTTCCTTAACAAATTTTTTTTTCCTTAACAATTTTTTTTTCCTTAACAAATTTTTTTTTCCTCTGTCATCATGTGGGCTCCCTGTGGACAAAAATATTTTAACATTATCTCTTGACGTGTGTCTCTTTCACGTTAGGTATTACACATTGACCATAGTTATATCTTACACCCCGTAATTAGACGCCTTTATTAATTTCATAGAAAACACCTTATGCCCGGTAAATTATGAATAAAAAGCGTCCTTAAATTATAAAATATTCCATACCCAATCAAATTCTTAAATCTTCTCCAATGAGCTTTACGGGGCACAAGGCCCATGAAATTACTTTGGTCAGACAACTAGTACTTACGAATTTCTTCGTCGCCCCTTCCAGGTAATTTAAAGTTTCTTGAAACTGGGCTCCAAAAAGGTATTCTTGATCGGTCCAATTTTCAATAGACTTTAGCGCGATTATGGTTTTTTCCAAAAAACGTGGCCTTATTTTTTCAATTGCATTTTTTCTTCTCAAATTTTGCAATTGCATTACTAGTTTTAGAAGTTCTTGCTCTTCTTCAGCTTTTTTTCGAAGCTTGCGAACGCCTACGTTAAGAAAATAGAATTATAAGTGGGTTGGGCTTAGAGATGTGAGTCGGTAATTTACCATCCGTAAATTACCGGTAATGTACCAAAAACCGCGTAAATTACCGATTTATATCTTACCGTAATTTTAAAACGGTAATTTACCGTTAAATTACGTAAATTAACGCGGTATTAAGCCTGTGAAAGTATAAAATATCATAAATTACGGTAATTTTTGTTATTCCAAAATTTTATTCGGTAATTTACCCGTAAATTACCATTTTTAAAAATTACGGTAATTTCACATCTCTAGTTGGGCTTCTTTCATAATACGATATTCGTTATGAACAGTTTTACGAATAAATATCATTTCTTGGAGGTTAATTATACGATAATTAATTACATTTTGTTGCGGAAATTATTTTAATAAATATTTTCACGACCATAAAAACCTGACCAGTTCCTTCTTTGTAGCCACCAAATACCATAAACTAGCTAGATATATAACATAACCCAACCTAACCAAACCAAACCTAACCAAACCAAACCAAACCTAACCAAACCTGACCTAACCAAACCGAACCTGACCTAACCAAACCAAACCTAACCAAACCAAACCTGACCTAACCAAACCTGACCAAACCAAACCAAACCTTTAATATGAAGGGTAAAATATAGAAAAACATGGAAAATATATATTTTAATTAATTTCCGCACCTTAATTTTAACAGATTAACCTTGAATAAATGATATTTATTGAAAAAACTTTTGAATGCGCAAGCTAAAGTAAAGTTTAACCTTAACGTACCTCATTGTTTAATAGTTTTATGCTTCTGAAGGCTCGTTTACATGTGAGCGAGAATTAAGCTTAAAGCGGAGAGTGGAAGTTGAAAGTCGAATCTTTTTCTCGCGCCTAAAAAAATCGCGTCTGAAAAAAGCGTTTGTTCCCGCTGCTCCACCTGCTCCTTCGTTTACATACGAGCAGTAGCATGAGCCTGAATTGCAGAGTTGTCTTTCAGTCAGAAGTAAACAACTAAAATGGCGTCGACTGTCGTTAGTTTACTTCTGCTTAAAAAGAAACTGTTGCTTTTGAAAAACATTCGACATTTATAACAAAAAAACAACAGAAAATTAGAACTGAACGTCGTTGGTGGGCACATCCTATATGGAGAAATAGAAACAAAGAAGGCTATTTTCGCCTTTTGGAAGGTTACTTGATGTAATTTGTCAAGATGCGTATATTTTCTCTACTTGAGCTTGAGAATAATTTTGATTTAATTGTCGAGCTTGAAAGGATGAGGCAAATTAATGTGATTACACGTATTTAAAAAATTTTATCTTGTTCTTTTAAAGACATTCTCAGTGGTGGTGCCTAGGCCTATTTCGCGAGATAAACAAACGCAAAAATATCAAACGATATTCGGTCCTTGGATATTATTGGCTTGGAAAATCACGTGACTCTTTGCGAGAAGCAAACACGAGCTGAAGATTCTATTGCGGCAGATCGGAGCTTATTCGGAACACCCGCTTCATCTATGAGCAACAAGCGCGACTTAAAAAGCTTTCGCTTGTTTGTAAACGGTATGCCTAGGGAACGCAAACCCCAATACGCCTCATCTCTCAGCTTTACGCTTCGACTTTTTCCATTTCTCGCGCACATGTAAACGAGCCTTAATGCCGATTTCTTCCGCTTTAAACAAAGCCCGCTCCGTAATTAACCCTTCCGGGCTAAGTAATACTGCGACGAGATTGTCAATTTTTAACGCGTTCATTTTCTTACTGTTGTTGTCGTGTCCAAAGCTAAACCGTTTGTGACGGCATCGCGCGAATCCCTCGAAATTTGTAGTAAACGACAAAAAACGTTACCACGCTCTAGGGTGCCCCCGAGCGGACCTAAAAGGAAGCTGATGCCGTTTTCCAAGGAGCACTATTTAAGGAGACGTAGCTGTATTTTAATTCACTAATAAGGAAACTTTATTTTTTCAACCAATAATCAAACCGGATCTTTCGGACGGGTGATTCGAAAAATTCTGTACTTTTTTTGGCCTATTGTAAGAAATTTAATTTAATAAAATTTAAATAACTAATCAGGATTAAAACGAATTATTAATTTTCTAGAATAATTATGAAACGTTTCCAAACACTATAGTAATCCCGACTCTAATGGTCATTAAAGTAATTAATTAAATAGACTTTAATTTCTGTTCTCACCATTGAGTCACTTGTGTTTATTAGGGGGGGGGGGAATACTTGAAAGGGGTTTTCAGACATAAAAAGTGAAAGTGTTCTATCGGATGAAAACCTAGATGGCGCGAAGCGTCCACTCCCTTTATTTATTTTCTCTGCTCTACCACTCGCCGAAGAGCGGCAAAATTATTCCGGTCAGAATCTGTTTGGCGTCTGGGACCTCCGCACGTTGCTTTCGTATAGGTTGTCTTACAGCTTTTGAAAAGCATTTTTATCGTGATTCAGCCAAACACGATTCTTAATAGGAGGTCCAAAACACTTTAATTACAAGCGATAAAACCGTTAGCTGTTTTCAACAGTATTTTCAGTTAATTTTCTAATTGAATCAGATAGATTCGTAGAAAAATTGAGCCAAGTACAAATTTTGTACGTTTTTCTTGGCAAAATTATATAAGGAAAGCCAAGTGCCTCTAAACTGAGCCTTTCATTAAAGAGCCAGTTTTCACGGATTTGAATAAAAAATCCTGCCGAGTACAAATTTAGTACTTTCTATCGGTGAAAATAAAAGCTACGTTAAAAATGAGTTCTGAAAATTTTGATCAGAAAGAATTCCTTATGGATTTTTCAGCGTCAGCAAGCGAACTTTTAGAGTCGTTGAACAATGATACTGTCGATTGTGACAACATTTCTTTGCATAAACGTAATGATCAATCTAAAAGATTTGGTGATGGTGATGACTGTTCTGAAACAAGCTTAACTGCAAAGAATTCAGTTCGAGGGGTCGAGGAATTACCTATTGAGACCGATTGCATTAAAACCACGTCCATGGGAAGAGAATGGAACCCCTCTGGAAATGAATTGCATGACAGTAATTTATTAGAAGAAAACCACATTGTGGCTCAATTCCTTGACGGAAATTAAAATCCAAATTGTCCAGCAGAATCTGAGGGCGAAATTAAAAATTTCGCGCGTGATATTTTGGGTACTTCAAAAACCCTTGCTTTTAAAAGTGGTATTTCAAGAAGCCTCAAACCAGAAGAAGCTCGAAATATTTTAATGGATGTAGAGAATAGGGTTATAAAAAATAACGTTTTGAGATTTTTCCCAAAAAATGAAATTAAAGGGGGCGATATTTTTTTAATTTGTACCGATGACATAATGAAGGAAAGAGATCTATATAATGACGGAATGCGATGGAGAAATTCTCACACTACCAAAACGTCCCAAGACATCATCAAATTGTACTGCGATATTAGACCTGGATTTGAAAAAGCAGGTAGTAGGGAGTTTCAAAGGCATGTTTACACTCTTAAAAATCGTTCGAATGGCCTATATCCTGTATTAATTCAATACAAAGGTGATGAAACAGTATGGGTTGAAAAACCACATGGAAATTCAAAACAAAACAAAAAAGTTCCCTGGTATCATACTAATCGATCCACGTTAAATAACGTGAAATCTAAAGTTAAAGGTCAAAAGAATGACCCAAAAGAAACTTTTAGGGAAATAACAGCAGAGGTGAAAGTTGACCTAAAAAATCTTGAGAAAGAGGTCCAGCAACCGAAAGTTAGCGACATCGAACCAATGGCACTGCCGAGGAATACAAAACAGGCAGCGAACTTAAAATATTTGGCACGAAGAGCAAATAAGATTTGTCCTGATTCAGTGTACTCGATAATAGCCTTGAAGGAGACCGAATTTAAGGACATTATTAGAGAAATAAACTTGGACAACGACAGTTTGACAATAGTCTTTGGTGAACCGGAAGCGGTGACTTTAGGTAAGCGACTTTTGAGCCAAACTTTAAGAGATGGCACAAATATTGAACAGTGTATAACTTACGATACAACTTTCAATATGGGTAATTTTTACTTAAGTACAGTCGTAATGCGTAATACGGAACTAGTAAATGACCCTATTTTCCCTGTCTTATTCATGATACACCAAAATAAATTCGGAGCTATTCATAAGAGCTTTTTCACGTCTAGTGCTGGAACTGGATTTTGAAACCTTGGGCAAAAATGTTCCCGTGGTTATCGATAGAGAAAAGGGTATCATCAAAGCTGTTCCGTGGCGTCCAATAATTTATTGTTTTGTCACAACCACATCAAAAACGATGTAAAATATTGGTTGCGTAGAAATGGTGGTATTACTTAGACCTTAAAGGATATCGGCTTCATTAGGATGCCTTTTTACAACGTGAAAACGAGGAACAGTTTGAAGAACAGCACGAGAAATATCGTAGCATATGGTCGCAGCCTTTTTTGACATACGCCGATACGTTTTTGAGAGAAGACCTGAAAAATAATGCGATTGCGGCGCAATTCAAACGTTTTCCTGCGTTTCAATCAAAAACTCCACCAAACAATTTAAGCGAATCGTTGTTGAGGAGCTATCTCCAACTGGTGAAATTTCTCAAATAACTACTCACGCAGCAGAGGACGAAGCCACTAGTGAACCAGTTGTAAACATTTGTGCTAGTCAAGATGAAGAATGGTTCGAACAATCTGAATTCATCTTTGAAATCCCATCCGATGACGATTTAATTAAAAATTCCATTGCTTGTAAACAACTGAGGTTTACTAATGAAAACCTTTTCTCACTCTCTGGACAAGAAATGATTAACGAACCACCGCAATCTCTTCTGCGGTTGGGCGGTGGATGTATGAGAGAAATAGTAAACGTTTCTAAGCTTGCCAAGGAAAATAACCACCACCCCCTAGATCGAAGAATTAAAGAGCGAAAACTTTACAAACTTGGCCTTGCATTAAGTCTACAGGGAGATGAAAAAGAAACTCTACCGGAAGAATTTAAAGATCAAGATAATGGACATATGTCATTCCCCAAGTTTTGCTTTTTAGAATTTTTGTTTAGGCTAAATAATGAAGCGAGAAAGTATGCCAGTGTTGATGGATTTAAGATGTTTGGAAAGAGCATGCTTAAGGAATGTCATAAAAATATTAATGAAAAATGCCAAAATTATGGTTCCTTTTTACCCAGTGCCTTCCAGTTGAGCATGATCAAAATGATGAAACTGTGATATCTTTCTTCAAACTATGGGTGAGAAAAATTGTTAACGCTAGGATTCAGGAATATGTATCTAGTCATATGGATCGCTACTCTAAAGAAGCTCGGAAAATCGGCAAAGGAGGTCATACTTTAAGAGATGGCCTCTATGCTGCAGTTTCTCCTAAAAAAATTACTAATAAATGTGAAAATAAAGTCACCAAAGTTAATTGTGATAGCCCAAAGTCTTCATCGTGTGAGCGAATCTCTGATCCGGTTATATATAAAATCATCAACTATGGATCAACTGATGCAACTCTCAAAAAAGGCAAGCTCTAAAACAGACCAACCGACCGAAGAGAAAGAACCTCTCAACTATTTTTGAAAAAAGTAATACTTCTAATGAGCAAAAGTTCACCAAGACAGAAGAAAGCCCAATAAGGTTGTCGTGGAAGAATCAATAGATGCTAACTGTGATAAAACTGTTCAAAACATGCTCCTCAATCTAGTCAGCGGTATATCAAACACAATCCTGCCACCCACAGTGAGAAAAAGTACAAGAAAAACATAGATATAGAAATACACTATTATAGCCTAGATACACTACCTTTGATTCAACGCTCGAGACTCAATGAAGCCAAAAATCGAATTTTGCCCCTCGGCATGTATGATCGGTAGGGTGGGGAATAAAGCGACACTAGCCATCTAATGGCGGACGGGGAAACTAAAAATAAAAATGTTCTGTTTTTTTGTGTTTTTCATTTTTTCCCTATACAAATTATTGAAAAAAGGCGGGAAATTCAAGTTGCAACTTTCATATTTTTAAAACTTAAAAGCTTTTGGCGTTGTTAAAAAGGATAATCGGTAAGTGGAAAGTGAATTGAACTAACTAGTAAAACTGTTTAGAATGTCTTTTTGAACATTTTTAATGCAATAAAAACCTGAAATTGATTAAATATCTCATTTAATGAGTAGGCTTAGAAATGGTTAAAGTTTGTGCCGTTACTGACTGCAAAAGCCTTTCAACAACAAATAAAATATCATTTCACAGGCATGTTGGTTACACTTTTTCTAAATAAGGGTTGCACTTTTTCTAAATATGAAATAATTTATACTCGTTGCTTTCATGTAATTAAGATTTCCACAATTAATCAAACGGTTATGTCATAAATGGCTCGTGGCTATAAAACGGTTGGACCATTTTGTATACGGTAATCACTTTCAAGAAAGTGATTTTCGTGTAAGCGAAGACAGAAACCACAAAACTCTGAAATTACTAAAGGACGAGGCAATACCTTCTTTGTTTTATTTAAGATTTAATGAAGCCGGTTCACAAGTATATATAACAATTGAATAACATATTAAGTTCGGAATGTCAGTACATAGTATGTAACATAATAGCGCACCTATGGCAAATCGGGCATGAGATATTCGCAGAAACCACACATTGACAGTGCATTGCTTAGTACAATACCCACCCAACATCGCGCAACAGAGTCTTCATCATCGATCCCAGATTTTCTGTTCTTTCCCCACGAAGTAGAAGTCTGTACATCAGCCGTCCTCAACGTCGAAGTACATATCTTGAAAAGTAATAATATAATTAAAATAATAATAACTAAGACCCAGCTTGGCTAATAATATATTATTTGCAATGGGAAGTCTGCGGAGATTTTTGAGCACAATGCATTAATTGAGGCTGAATCAAGTGAAATGATCGATGATGTGGGAGAAGGTAATCCTACAATTGATGACCTGGGAAACACCATGGATGTACAAGAACCTGATGGGGTTCATGATTACCAAGACATAATACAAATACAAAACAAATATGATCATGTAGGTGGCTGAGCTACGAGTAATAATTATGATATCAGTGCATACAGTAGGTTTTTTTCCTCGGTTTTTAAGACATATTTCAGGAGGCACAGTACCTGTGATTCGCCATCAGTTCATAAAAAAAACACGCGAGGTTTGAAAAATCAATTATCTAAAACATACCTAACAATATGAAATTCTTCGTCGTGAAATTTACATTCCAATAAACAGAAATCCAGTCAAACATCCATGCATTTGAGGGCGCTTCAATATGCACTACAAAAAGAAAAAAAAACAAAAACAATACTCTTCGAAAAAAGCTCAAGGTCGCTCACCAAACACGACGGCGAAAGAATTTAAAACTTTCTTGCCTCAATGAAGTGAGGAAGCAAAATATTCTTTTAGAAGAAAATGCGATGGATATTCAAGAGCGCTTTGGACCAGCTGCGAAAGCAATGTTTAAACTTTTACGACATTTAGGAGTGAAAAATCCAACAAAACAAAAATACCCTCAGTTAATTCGAAGCTTTGCCTTGACGGTCCACTTTCATTCGCCCAAAGCGTATGAATATTTGAGGAAAACGCTTTGTTTGCCCCACCCAAACACTTTACGTGAATGGGTAAATAAAATTGATGGCCAACCTGGTTTCACTGCTGAAAGCTTTGCATACATCAAAAATGAGGTGCTAAAATCAAAACACCCGCTATTAAAAGCGTTATCTTTGGATGAAATGTCCATCAAAAAACATACAGAATGGACAGGGAAAGAGTTCTCCGGTTACGTGAACTTGGGGTTAGGCCACAATGCCCAAGATTCTGACGAGATTGCGACATCGGCCTTAGTTTTCTTGGCTGTATCAATAATTGGCCATTGGAAAGTGCCAGTCGGCGATTTCCTGCGGTTCACGGAACCCCTAGCTCTATGCTAAAAACTCTCGTAACTGAGTGTCTTTTCAATGTACACAAACAGGTGCCAAATTTTAATGCTCTTTTGTGTGATGGACTAAAAAGCAATATCACGATGGCTCAGTTCCTTGGGGTTACCATCACAAAAGACGCCGTACAGAGCAGTTCCCCAAACCCAGGTACAATTGATATGGTCCTATATTCTATACTTTTCGCTTCGGACATAAACTATTCCCAACTATGTTATTGGTCCCCTTCCAGTGGATCCCAGTGAAAGAGTACACTTTCTTCTCGATGCATGCCACATGCGTAAACTGTTGAGAAATTTATGGGAGCATTATGGTGTTTTAATTGACCAACGCATGGCCGAAGTACACAAAACTAACACTTTCTAAATGGTTTTTCATTTTTGCTAATAATCTGCATAATTACTTAGCGAATTGACTGGGGTACGTAGCCACCCTACATGCCTACCAAGCATACTAGGGTTTAACATTGGCAAACAAGCTTTCCAAATTCCATATTAATTTCAAGAGTCAAAAAATGAAAGTGAACTTAGCAGCGCAAACCAGAAGTAGCTCCGTAGCAAAGGGAATTGAGTTTCTGAAGGAGGGAGGGGATCCAGTATACCAAGGCAGTGCCCCAACATCAAGATTTATATCATCCATTGATAGGTACTACTTACACTTCATTGTCCAGTCTTGAAAACTTTGAGATGCAACTTCACTTTGTCTTGTATAGATTGTTTGATGTTTTAAATTCAAGAAACCCAATGGCTAAAGTTTTAAGGCAGCACTCCGACCTTCCAACCTAGATATTACAAAAAGGGATCTATTAAAGACGAAGGAACTGTTGTTAAATTTGACAGATATAGAAGGCAACTTAATTCTTGAAAGTCCAAGAAAAACAGCCATTTTGGGATTCACACTCGTCATTCACAGTGTGTTGGATATTGCGGAGAAATATGTTGCTCCCAATGACGCACCACTGAAGTATAATGTTAAATAAACTAAAGCTCTCATGATCAATGTCAAACTATTTGTTAATTTTAAAAGTACCTTTTGACGTACAAACTGTCACAAGACCATCTAGAGTTGTATTTTAATACAATCCGTCAGAGAGGAAGCTGGAACAACAATCCAAGCTGTCGGCAATTCACCGCAGCGTACAAAAACACAGTAGTGACAAAAATTGAAACGTCAAGAAGTGGAAATGTCATTGCTTTAGACAATACTCACGTCCCAAATCTATGCGAGGTCTTGGTTCCAATCACAGAAACCAACATAGCTGAAGCTCAGCAAGACTCTTTTGATTTAGATGACATTGACAACTTTATTATCTTTCTTAATGATGAAACGTCATCATCATCTAACAATTTCAGAGAAAATATCATTTATTATATGAGTGGTTATGTGGTAAAAAAACTTCAAAAAGAACTAAAATGCCAGAAATGCGTAGCCGCTTTGCTCGAAACTGAAAGACATTCTAACTTTTCAAATGAAACCTATGAGAAACACCCAAACCAACTTTTCCTACATTTGAAAGACAACGGAGGACTTCGCCATCCGTCCGACAGTGTAGTAAAGATTTGCGGTTTAACCGAGAAGGCTTTAAGATATTGTGGGCCGATAAACACCTCTGCCAAGAACATAGATTTGAGGATTGAGTGTTTGGTTTTAAGGCAGCTTCTCAATGCTGATGTATTTCCATCTTTGTCTGAACATATGTTCGATGATGAACTAGGTTCGCAGCATCATGTGAATTCTTTGTTAAAACGGATCGTCAAAAGAAGATTCGTTTACACAAAATCAGCATGGATATAAACAATGAACTCAAAAAAGACGCAGTGAGAAAAAAGCTTACCAAATTAATTCTCTTTCAAGGGCAATAAGTTAAAAAAATTCACGCCTTTCAAAAGAAAATAAATAACTCCAATTTTTATCTATGGAGAAAAATTATTAAAATCATTTGCTTACCGTTAATTTTCGGCTTGACCACAAATAATTACACATTCCTAAACTTTATTTATATCGTCATTATATTTTATTCGAAATAATTATTACTTAATTTTAGTTTATTTAGCGTTTCTTCCCTACTCTTCAGAAAACACGTGACGCCACTGATAAGCGGCTTCTATTCGCGATATGAATTGTGACTCTATGTATCTCTATGATGTAAACTTCAAGCACAAGACTTAAGTCGTGCAACCATGATAGGGGAAATGCCTGTTGCATTCCCGAATGCTATAGTTACACATTTTCAAATAAAAATAAGTTTTCATCGGTTTCCCAAAGAAGAACCCGTTAAAAACTGGATTTTTGGCATGGCGCGACCGATTTTTTAACCGACTGTGGCGCGAGGCGAGCAGCTTGCCTCGTGAAGCGCGTGGACGGGTGCGCTTCGCGAGGCGAGCAGCTTGCCTCGTGAAGCGCGTGGACGGGTGCGCTATGCCAAAAATTTTCTATCAAAGTTTCCCCTCTTCTCTCGTGCCGGGGGGGGGAACCACGAAGAGAGAAATTTATTGAAAGGTCTATAACGTACTGAACTAAGGGGTCTTTTTATGCGGGATCGGTTTCCGGTTTCTAGAGTTCAAAATAAATATTTCCCGCTAACTTACGATCTTGCCTCCGTCGCCATTCTGTTATGTACTGATAAACGTGAATAATAGGCTTATGTGCAATAATTATAGTTTATAAATAA
>JAEQBA010001845.1:0-58130 GCA_019434445.1 Phalangium opilio | reverse complement strand
TTAGGGAAATGTTTTAAATGTTCTTCGTAAGGATTATCATCGGGTTTCCTGCTAATAATTATTCCATCGCATTCGAAGCACTGTACTAGATCGCGGTATGTAGGGAATAAAATCCCGCTCTGCTTAAAGTTTTTATATAGTTTCCGTCTTGAGGCCAGAGTTAAAAGTACGATATCTTTGCAGTTCTGAGGTCATGATGGGAATGAAATGATTATGGGAATATCCGATTTATACATCTGCCAAACATCCCCCCCCCCTTTTTACCTCCCCCTCTCACATTCCAAACACATTCCTACCCCCCCCCCATTCCTTAATATATGAAATAAAAGAAAACAGTATTAAAGGTGACACATTTATATTTTAAAGATACACAAGTTGGGAAAACCAAAATATTACCTCTCCGAGTCAACACGACTACTTACAACTTATTTACCCAGATATGAAAATGTTTCTTAAGTTAAAATTTATGAAATATTAAAGCAGTATACAAAGCATAGCAAATTTACTGTAAATCAGACGACATTTTACATCCAATAATGATATACTTGTACACATTAAATCATCCGATGGGGGAAAAACGGGTCATCGGCGTTTTATAAATGACGCTAGCGCAATAAAGCGTGCAAGGTACCAAGGCTTAACAAAAATTGTAGGATAACATATTTATAGAGATAGATAACAACTTTTATAATTAAAATTAGCAACTAACATATCTCTTAAAATTCTCGCGTGATCAACTGGTTTCACGCCAATTAAATAGCTATAGTCCCATAGAGCTATTTGTATTAATTCCTCCATGGTTTTTTTCGCCAAGCTGAGAACTACGCGTTTTACGTCACGTTATCCAAAAAGCCGACTATTTTCTTTGAAGACCGCGCTAGCTCAGCGCTGAGCACCGTGCCGTCAAAATTCAAAAACAAAATCCCTGGGCCGCGTTCAGCAGCGCTGGGCTCTGCTGAACGCGGCCCAGATTTCCACCATGATTATAAAATCTAAGCCTAATTATTTAAAAGTGTATTTAACTTTCGGCTCACTCTGAACCGTTAATGTCTCTGCATACAGAAACGAAAACCAAACCCAAACGTTTACTTTATGGTTCACTAGGCCTATTGACAAATAAAAGTTCATTTGACCAACATAGCAGCGTTGTGCTTGTATTCACTGTGACTTTAGAAAGGATTATGCTATAAGCAGATGTAGTATAGCTTAAGTAATATATAAACATCCATTTTAAATAATAATATTAAAATATTCTTTGGAATATCAAAATGAAATAGAGCTTTAAAGCTACAAAAGTACTAAATGCATCATAATTACGAAAAATATTTCCACATATTCACTTAAGGATAAAGGGAATATTATCGTTGTGTTGGATTTCTTTACACATCAAAACAAAACGAACTTCTAACGCAGCGCACTACTGTAACAACGGACGGACACATACAGACACAAGATCCAAAAACCCGACTATTTTCTTTGATGACTACGCTGGCTCAGCGCTGAGCAGCGTGACGTCACAATTCAAAAACCAAATTCCATCCTGTAGGACACTGCTAACAGCGCTGAGCTCTGCTGAACGCGGCACAGATTTCCGCCATGATGCTTTACTTAATTTTAAAATCTAAACCTGATTATTTTAAAGTGTATTTAACTTTCGGTCTTTCTGAACCGTTAATGTCTCTGCATTACAGAAACGAAAAACAAACCCAAGTGTTTACTTTATGGTTCATTAGGCCTATTGACATATAAAAGTTCATTTGACCGACAAAGTAGCGTTCTTTTTGAAATCACTAAAGAAAGGATTATGGTATAAACAGATTTAGTATAGCTTTAGTAATATGTAAACATCCATTTCAAATAACAAAATTAAAAAAAATCTTTGGAATATCAAAATGAAACGGAGCTTTAAAGCTACAAAAGTACTAAATGCATCGTAATTACGAAAAATATTTCCACATATTCATTTTATATTATGGAAAACGGGAATATTAAGGTTCTGAAGGATTTCTTTACACATCAAAACAAAACGAACTTCTAACGCAGCGCACTAGTGTTACAACGGACGGACACATATAGACAAACACATAGACTGCTGTTTTACCCTTTCCGTATTAGTTTTGAGTTGAGAGACATGATTATCTTAAATATTAAAATAAATATAATTAATATTAAATATTTTCTTCGATAGTTGTTCGCCTTATTGAGCGTTACATCGTTTTGAAAAAGAACAATTAAACATTCTTGAGAGACTTGACTAATATTGGCGTTTGAAATGAAGCATACGCCGGTTGCTTCGCCTTCATCAAATAGGTAGTATATAAGGGTGTCGAATCGCAGCTATGGATAAGAACAGCGCAATTGCGTGAACCTTTGGTGGAAGCCCCACCATTGGGAGGCCGGACGTTTCTCGTAACCCTGGCCGATCGCCGCGTATGTCTTAACCTTAAGGAGTAGAAGCCAGGTGTACAGACTGGTGTCCATGTGGGATGGACAAAAACAAAGACCAGAAGATGGTGGTGTTAGAAGCCAGGTGTACAGACTGGTGTCCATGTGGGATGGACAAAAACAAGGACCAGAAGATGGTGGTGTTAGAAGCCAGGTGTACAGACTGGTGTCCATGTGGGATGGACAAAAACAAAGACCAGAAGATGGTGGTGTTAGATGCCAGGTGTACAAACTGGTGTCCATGTGGGATGGACGAAAACAAAGACCGGAAAATGATGGTGATAGAAGCCAGTAAATGCAGACTGGTGTCTATGTGGAATGGACAAAGACCACAAAATGGTGGTGTTTGAAGCCAATAAGTACAGATTGGTATTCATGTAGAATAGACAATTGACTAGTCAGATGAAGTAATAATAAAATAGTGGCCAGTTGATTTGTGGATAGATTCAAGTTTTGAAATTTCCGGGAACTGTGAATACGGTCCGGAAATAGCGAACACATTTGCTTCAATTCGGAAACTGCGAACACGGTCCCCTGGGGTGTAAGTCAATAACAACAGACAGACACACACACAAACACACACACACACACACACACAGACACGTCGAAATTAGAACCTCTCCGTGACATACGTCACTCGGAGAGGTAAAAAGAAATTACAAAGAGTATTTTTTAACAAAAGGATTAAGTTGTTCATTACGGGCTCGTTTCAACATGTTTGTAACAATGATGTCATTTTTCAAATAATCTCGACCAAAACGCTTCATGAATGATTCGTGGCTCTTTCTTTTTGTTCTTTGTATTATATAGGCAATACAGTATAGTCCACATGTCGAACTTGACAAGTTTTGAAGTCTTCTATCTACGCCTAACAGTTTCGGCGGCGTATTTTGGGACCAATGGGTACTTGGACCAAGGATTATTTAAAATGTCTAAGGATAAAACGCAGAGAAAGAAATATCGAAGGTAGATGTTCCAAACGCTACCTAGCGGGCACAATCGGCAAACCGGAAAGCCAATATTTTGAAGCGTCAACACGTGACCGGATTCTTGAAAGTTTTGTCGCTCTCTGCCTACTCTAGCAGATCTACTAAAACCTTGCCTACTAAACTAAATTAGTGTAAACTCACCTCATATATTCTTGAACTGAATGTTTGCTTTAATCAAGGATTATTGCTTTAATCTATTATTAAAATTAAATTATGATTTTTAGGAACTAACCTCATTGTTGAATCTTGAACTAAATGTTCTTAACGACCGTTAGCAATTCGAAATAGAACTATACAGTATGCTTTCGAAAACTATCTCTCTTTCGTCTATGCTTTCGTGATAATAAGATAGGTGGCGCCATATCGGTATTTCTTTTCCGTTTGACGCACCAAAGCAGTAGGTGGAGAAGAGGGGGATGGGTTAAAATTTCGGAACAACTAGAGAACATTCCCTTACTATAGAGATCTGTGTGTGCGTTTTATCCTTAGACATTTTAAATAATCCTTGCTTGGACAGAATTTAGTTTTTGTTTACCCTGATGGCGTACAAAGGTTGCGGCCACTGTAAAGGCGGGGAGACGGGTTTTTACGTTCTCTCTACACTTTTTATAGATAACAAAGGATGATTTTGTAGGTTTGTACGTTTATAGTGAAGACCATAATATAAAGTAAAAAATTATAAGTGGCAAATTTTATTCTTATTGAAATAAAACTAATTATAATTAACATATTAAAAATTTTAATGGCAAAAATCTATACAAATATATATAATTTTACACACTAAAATATATTTGATACGTACGTAATGCGCGTGATTAGGTATTTGCGGGACCAGTGGGCGCTTGTACTGAGTTTATTTCTGGTTTGCCCTGATTGTTTACCCCTAACAGTTTTTTTCATGGAATTAAAATTAACCTGATTTTCGGTAGATGAATTAAGTTAAAGCCATTTGATTAAGTGTTTGATTTATTCTATAATAATTTCTTCAATCTCCGTAATGAAGATAAAAATCTGAATATTATTTTTTAAATTTTACTTACGGCATTAAGTTTTGCAAGTAATTAAATTTGCTAGTTATACTTACGGCAGGTGTGAAAGGACGGAGTTCAATATTTTTTCCTTTCGAAAAAAGGAAGGTAACCCCTTTCGTATTCTTTACAATGGTATGTAAGTTTGCTGTAATACATTCGGTGTACGTAGGATTAGAGATAAATATCATAATATAAAGTAAATAATACAAGAATGAAGACTATGTTTTGGTCTGTTCTATTGTAATAGGGTAAGTTAGCGAAGTATTTGGAGGCCAGAGGCTACTTGCATATAGTGCATTTCTGGTTCTTATTGGCTATTATAGATTTTTTTACATACAATCCAAATTTATATGATTCTCAGTTGACGAATTTAAGTAGAAAGCAAAAACTTCCGTAATATTTCCCATTCATCTGTCACTTCCTCCTTTCATATCTCTAGGGCTAGGCCCTAATTTAAAGTAAAAGAGCTTTTCATGAATAAAGATTATAATATAAAATAAATTTACTCCTCTTTTTTATTTTGCTATAAAAGCAAAAGATCTAATTTTAAAATGAAATTGATATAATTTAAACTAATTTCTCCAATCTGCGTAAGTACGGTATAAATTTATATACTATTAACAAGTAACAATACAAGTCAGTTTCACTAAAGAATATCTGAGCCTAGATTGTCACATCTATGTCATAGTGGAGGGGGGGAGGGAGAAGTTCGTATACTCTCGTCACGACTGTATTATCTATGCAGTTAGCCCCTTAAGCAGAGTTAACTTCTTAATACAAAGGTAATTAAATTTGCGTTGTATAAAATTTATTTTGGAGTATAGGCCATAGTTTTTTCCCTTCTTTATGACTCTCATAATAAGTATTACTTGATTTATTCTAAATTAACTGCTTCTATCTTCAAAAGAAAGTTGATATTAACTATCATTAAATTTAGTGTAAGGCAATAAGCTATTTTTTAATTTAAAATGATAAGTCAAATATTTTTGAGATGTTTGGTTTTGAAATTAAAAGCAATTACCAATTCAATTGATCATTTTCCTATATCTCTTTGTTTTTTCTGCGTTGACATCGAAAGGTTTGTTTGCTGGTTCAGCGTATTTTCCATGGACATCAATGCTGAATTGTATGTTTTTCGTTCGGCAAGCGGCTCTTATAGAGTTTCCCATGCTGGAAACGTTCCTTTATATGATAGACCTTACACATTGTCAGGTAGAGAATAAAACCTTGCATTACTTAAAGATGTTAGATCAGTGGCCTCTCTCTCGCTCGCAGTCCATGGTACTGAGAAAGGTACTGAAGCTATTATAGTATCTACCCGTTATACGAAGGTATTTACTACCCACCCATTCCCTCCCCGCAAACCAATTTTTGAGATGTTTACCCCCAATAAACCCCCCCCATCTGTGACGTATGCAATATCTTTGAAAATATTCTTGTTTTAATTAAAGAGCACCATTATAAAAAATGTACATTATACAAACAAACAATTACGAAAGCCGTTCTCCTTTATGATCTATTATTATGTATGCCAATAAGAAATCCATATTTAAATGCAATAAACTTAACTTTGATTTTTAAAATTTTACACTATTAACATAAAATTTATACTGTCCTCGTTCTGGTATACGAAATCAGCGTATAAAAGGCTCTTTTCCAATGCGCACGGACGATGACGGGCTAACGTGTTTCTTTGGTGGTCATAGAGACAGGTGACACGTGTCTCACCTTCTATATCCATGGCCTTAGGACAATCCACGTCATTCAAATTTATGACTTCTTTATTTAAAATATTAAAAAGAAAGAAACATTTTTGATTACCCTTGCAATATATACGATCTGCGAACCGGGTACCTAACATGAGACAGCGACGAAGATTATGATAAGGCGTTTCTCCTCGTCCAAATGAGATTCCGTGTAAATTTCTGGTGATGTAGTTATTGAGTCGTTGTGTAGACGAAGGAAGCGTAGATTGACTATAAGGCGGTAAAAATATCCATGACACTATTCCTGGAATTTTAGTAACAGTAGCACAACTTAGTTCTTCAACTATCAGACCGCCTGCGAGGTTGCATTTTTCATCCTTCCCGTGTAGATACTCAAAGTCAACTACTACAGATTTCATGTTACCAAGAAGATAGTTTCCTAAATGATGATTCTCCAAATGGTTGGAGTGCGGTTTATATACTTTTCAAAGCCCTTTCACTCAGTATAATAGCTATAGAATATAAATCACATGACGGAGTGTGGTGGCATGCTGAAACACGTATGATAATAGCTCTTAAGAGGTCCAAACGTTGCCCTCAAATTAACAGTCGGTATACCAAAAGAACTGTGTTTTCGACAGAAGATTAAAAATGCAGAGACAGCAATCTCCTTTTAATGTCAGGCGGTCAAACATTCTCCACAAAAGGTATATTGACAGTTGTCTTAAAAGGGGATGTAAAGGTAAATAATGAGCCCATGGCTAAACTTATTAGACAGATAATTATAGTTTTGTTGAACCTATGTGCCCTTAAAGCATTAACGTCTAAAGTACCAAGAATGCGTACGAGATCTTAGATAAATCTTCAAACTTTTCTTCGTGATATTGTAGTTTTTAACTAACGTTTCAAAAACTTTAACATAAGAATACGCCTACAGTCAAACCATTCAGCAATGAGAAAAAATAGGCAAACGATTCTTATTGTATTGTGTATTTTATTACAATTGTATATACTAGATTTAGCTAAGGTTTCAAAAACTGACATAAAAATACGCCTACAATCAAGACATACAATAGTGAAAACATAGATGCTTCAAAGTATGTCGGAAAATGTGTAAAAGAGATTAAGCGGTTAGACGAGATCTTTATGAATTTTCATAATTATCCGACAAGTTTTATCATGTTTTTAAATTTTTACAATTTTTTTTCTATACTTTTTTCATTTCTCTTTGGAGTTTTTATCCAGGTAAATTCCAATAGCTTAATTGAAACTGAAAACCACGAAAGCTATGTCTATAATTACAATGTCTATATTTGCGAGTAGACTAGCATATACTTCCACAGGAAATAACCTAATGGCTAAGTACCCCAGTAGGAACTATGTCACGGTCGCGACCCTGATACATGGAAAAACTAAAAGCGTTAAAAAATCATATTTTTTATTTAAATTCCTCTTTTATATGGTTTTTTAGAACATTTAAATGAAATTTTTTAACTATATGTAACTTATTATAACATAATAAGTTAATATTGTAACAGTGGGGTATTCCCTATTTTTACAAATGTTTCTAAAACTAAAAAACTATCATTAAATCCAACTGATTAATCAGACCTAGAAATTATCCATTTTATACAACCATTGATGTATAGGAATAGTGAAATATTTCCTTTAAATTTGATGTACTCTAGCACTCACAGAGGTTAATAAAACCAGGCGTAGTATATCTACTATTTGTGGGAGAGGGGGGGGAAGCGCAATTCTAACATCGCTTGTATTAATTTTCTATCTATTCTTTGTTTTACCACGTGCATTAAGAATAGTGTTGCTATCATATGAATAAATTGTCAGGGGTATCCTAGATACCTAAACATTTTTAACCAGTACCTCCCTAAAAATAAGAAAAGATAGTTAAAGAGGGGTTTTTTGTACTTGATCTTCAGTAGAGTAATTTGCAAAGTTCGCTTAGTTTTATAACTTGAATATATTTTTAACATTCTCTGTGGCTTAGTAGGAATTGGGGCGTTAATTCAATTGGCAGACTTTTTAGCATGAACGTTGGTTTTGCCTTTTCTTCTGAGAATTTTATTTCTTACGTTAAATATGAGATAAACGATCTAATTATTTTGCTATAATAACGTATGTACCTACGGTTAATCGGGGTTTTGAAAAACATATTCGTTACTATTGAGAAATTTAGCATAAAGTGAAAAAAAAACAACCAAATTTGAATTTTAACTTTCATGTTTATGAGTGTTTCGCATTCGCGTTGTTATACTTCACAATGTCTTTGGATTTTTAGTTTTGTCATCTGTGCCATATGATACACAATAAGCGAAATTAGATAATTCAAACAAACTCTGATTGGTTAAACAGGCAAATGGAGACTCGAACAGAATAAAATTATATGGCCATCATGGTTATTTAAACCAAACAGCATTTAAATGTTCTAAAAAACCATATAAAAGAGGAATTTAAATAAAAACATATGATTTTTTAACGCTTTTAGTTTTTCCATATATCAGGGTCGCGACCGTGACATAGTTCCTACTGGGGTACTTAGCCATTAGGTTATTTCCTGTGGAAGTATATGCTAGTCTACTCACAAATATAGACATTGTAATTATAGACATAGCTTTCGTGGTTTTCAGTTTCAATTAAGCTATTGGAATTTACCTGGATAAAAAACTCCAAAGAGAAATGAAAAAAGTATAGAAAAAAAATTGTAAAAATTTAAAAACATGATAAAACTTGTCGGATAATTATGAAAATTCATAAAGATCTCGTCTAACCGCTTATTCTCTTTTACACATTTTCCGACATACTTTGAAGCATCTATGTTTTCACTATTGTATGTCTTGATTGTAGGCGTATTTTTATGTCAGTTTTTGAAACCTTAGCTAAATCTAGTATATACAATTGTAATAAAATACACAATACAATAAAATCGTTTGCCTATTTTTTCTCATTGCTGAATGGTTTGACTGTAGGCGTATTCTTATGTTAAAGTTTTTGAAACGTTAGTTAAAAACTACAATATCACGAAGAAAAGTTTGAAGATTTATCTAAGATCTCGTACGCATTCTTGGTACTTTAGACGTTAATGCTTTAAGGGCACATAGGTTCAACAAAACTATAATTATCTGTCTAATAAGTTTAGCCATGGGCTCATTATTTACCTTTACATCCCCTTTTAAGACAACTGTCAATATACCTTTTGTGGAGAATGTTTGACCGCCTGACATTAAAAGGAGATTGCTGTCTCTGCATTTTTAATCTTCTGTCGAAAACACAGTTCTTTTGGTATACCGACTGTTAATTTGAGGGCAACGTTTGGACCTCTTAAGAGCTATTATCATACGTGTTTCAGCATGCCACCACACTCCGTCATGTGATTTATATTCTATAGCTATTATACTGAGTGAAAGGGCTTTGAAAAGTATATAAACCGCACTCCAACCATTTGGAGAATCATCATTTAGGAAACTATCTTCTTGGTAACATGAAATCTGTAGTAGTTGACTTTGAGTATCTACACGGGAAGGATGAAAAATGCAACCTCGCAGGCGGTCTGATAGTTAAAGAACTAAGTTGTGCTACTGTTACTAAAATTCCAGGAATAGTGTCATGGATATTTTTACCGCCTTATAGTCAATCTACGCTTCCTTCGTCTACACAACGACTCAATAACTACATCACCAGAAATTTACACGGAATCTCATTTGGACGAGGAGAAACGCCTTATCATAATCTTCGTCGCTGTCTCATGTTAGGTACCCGGTTCGCAGATCGTATATATTGCAAGGGTAATCAAAAATGTTTCTTTCTTTTTAATATTTTAAATAAAGAAGTCATAAATTTGAATGACGTGGATTGTCCTAAGGCCATGGATATAGAAGGTGAGACACGTGTCACCTGTCTCTATGACCACCAAAGAAACACGTTAGCCCGTCATCGTCCGTGCGCATTGGAAAAGAGCCTTTTATACGCTGATTTCGTATACCAGAACGAGGACAGTATAAATTTTATGTTAATAGTGTAAAATTTTAAAAATCAAAGTTAAGTTTATTGCATTTAAATATGGATTTCTTATTGGCATACATAATAATAGATCATAAAGGAGAACGGCTTTCGTAATTGTTTGTTTGTATAATGTACATTTTTATAATGGTGCTCTTTAATTAAAACAAGAATATTTTCAAAGATATTGCATACGTCACAGATGGGGGGGTTTATTGGGGGTAAACATCTCAAAAAATTGGTTTGCGGGGAGGGAAGGGGTAGTAAATACCTTCGTATAACGGGTAGATACTATAATAGCTTCAGTACCTTTCTCAGTACCATGGACTGCGAGCGAGAGAGAGGCCACTGATCTAACATCTTTAAGTAATGCAAGGTTTTATTCTCTACCTGACAATGTGTAAGGTCTATCATATAAAGGAACGTTTCCAGCATGGGAAACTCTATAAGAGCCGCTTGCCGAACGAAAAACATACAATTCAGCATTGATGTCCATGGAAAATACGCTGAACCAGCAAACAAACCTTTCGATGTCAACGCAGAAAAAACAAAGAGATATAGGAAAATGATCAATTGAATTGGTAATTGCTTTTAATTTCAAAACCAAACATCTCAAAAATATTTGACTTATCATTTTAAATTAAAAAATAGCTTATTGCCTTACACTAAATTTAATGATAGTTAATATCAACTTTCTTTTGAAGATAGAAGCAGTTAATTTAGAATAAATCAAGTAATACTTATTATGAGAGTCATAAAGAAGGGAAAAAACTATGGCCTATACTCCAAAATAAATTTTATACAACGCAAATTTAATTACCTTTGTATTAAGAAGTTAACTCTGCTTAAGGGGCTAACTGCATAGATAATACAGTCGTGACGAGAGTATACGAACTTCTCCCTCCCCCCCTCCACTATGACATAGATGTGACAATCTAGGCTCAGATATTCTTTAGTGAAACTGACTTGTATTGTTACTTGTTAATAGTATATAAATTTATACCGTACTTACGCAGATTGGAGAAATTAGTTTAAATTATATCAATTTCATTTTAAAATTAGATCTTTTGCTTTTATAGCAAAATAAAAAAGAGGAGTAAATTTATTTTATATTATAATCTTTATTCATGAAAAGCTCTTTTACTTTAAATTAGGGCCTAGCCCTAGAGATATGAAAGGAGGAAGTGACAGATGAATGGGAAATATTACGGAAGTTTTTGCTTTCTACTTAAATTCGTCAACTGAGAATCATATAAATTTGGATTGTATGTAAAAAAATCTATAATAGCCAATAAGAACCAGAAATGCACTATATGCAAGTAGCCTCTGGCCTCCAAATACTTCGCTAACTTACCCTATTACAATAGAACAGACCAAAACATAGTCTTCATTCTTGTATTATTTACTTTATATTATGATATTTATCTCTAATCCTACGTACACCGAATGTATTACAGCAAACTTACATACCATTGTAAAGAATACGAAAGGGGTTACCTTCCTTTTTTCGAAAGGAAAAAATATTGAACTCCGTCCTTTCACACCTGCCGTAAGTATAACTAGCAAATTTAATTACTTGCAAAACTTAATGCCGTAAGTAAAATTTAAAAAATAATATTCAGATTTTTATCTTCATTACGGAGATTGAAGAAATTATTATAGAATAAATCAAACACTTAATCAAATGGCTTTAACTTAATTCATCTACCGAAAATCAGGTTAATTTTAATTCCATGAAAAAAACTGTTAGGTGTAAACAATCAGGGCAAACCAGAAATAAACTCAGTACAAGCGCCCACTGGTCCCGCAAATACCTAATCACGCGCATTACGTACGTATCAAATATATTTTAGTGTGTAAAATTATATATATTTGTATAGATTTTTGCCATTAAAATTTTTAATATGTTAATTATAATTAGTTTTATTTCAATAAGAATAAAATTTGCCACTTATAATTTTTTACTTTATATTATGGTCTTCACTATAAACGTACAAACCTACAAAATCATCCTTTGTTATCTATAAAAAGTGTAGAGAGAACGTAAAAACCCGTCTCCCCGCCTTTACAGTGGCCGCAACCTTTGTACGCCATCAGGGTAAACAAAAACTAAATTCTGTCCAAGTACCCATTGGTCCCAAAATACGCCGCCGAAACTGTTAGGCGTAGATAGAAGACTTCAAAACTTGTCAAGTTCGACATGTGGACTATACTGTATTGCCTATATAATACAAAGAACAAAAAGAAAGAGCCACGAATCATTCATGAAGCGTTTTGGTCGAGATTATTTGAAAAATGACATCATTGTTACAAACATGTTGAAACGAGCCCGTAATGAATAACTTAATCCTTTTGTTAAAAAATACTCTTTGTAATTTCTTTTGTATCTTTAAAATATAAATGTGTCACCTTTAATACTGTTTTCTTTTATTTCATATATTAAGGAATGGGGGGGGGGTAGGAATGTGTTTGGAATGTGAGAGGGGGAGGTAAAAAAAGGGGGGGGAATGTTTGGCAGATGTATAAATCGGATATTCCCATAATCATTTTCATTCCTCATCATGAACTCAGAACTGCAAAGATATCGTACTTTTAACTCCTGGCCTCAAGACGGAAACTATATAAAAACTTTAAGCAGAGCGGGATTTTATTCCCTACATACCGACGATCTAGTACAGTGCTTCGAATGCGATGGAATATTATTAGCATGGAAACCCGATGATAATCCTTACGAAGAACATTTAAAACATTTCCCTAAATGCAACTTTATTAGAGGTGGGCAAACAAAAAATATACCCTTCAGTTTTGATGAAACAGAAACATACACCAAAAATATAAATAACGACATTAAAACCGAGGAAAAAACACCCGAAAAACCCATGGAAAACACTGAAGAACTTTATCATACCTTTAAAGTTAAAACTAAAGATCTCGAAAGACTAGTCCTAGAACTCTACGCTAGAAAACAACTTAACGCTTTGTATATCAAAGAACGACTTGATGCCTTGCGTAAGATTTAAAAATAATATTAAAATTTATCTTCTTCCTTACGAAGATAGACGAAATTATTTTAGAATTAATCAAATACATTTTAATATGAAAATTGAAAAAATATCTTTAATATTAAAACCTATACTTTTAAAGAAAATAAATAACTTTTCACTTTATATGAAAATAATTTCTTATTTTATGAAAAAAATATCACCACCAAAAAAAGACGAGAGCGAAAAAACACGACTCCTCCGACTTAACCGTGGCCGCCATCTTGTATGCCATACTGGCTGCATACTCTCTACAATTGAATTATTAATTATTTTGTGCTAATTTTAACGTTAGCTAAGAAAACAATATACAATGGCTAGTTTGCCAACGATAAACTCTACAGAGATTATATCTGGTGCAACCGGCCAACGATAACCACTGCGTAGATCATTTTGTTTGTTTAAATTAGTGGTAAAATAATTGATAGCTTAAATCACACGATCACTAAACCCTGTCAACAAACCAACCAATATTTTTTATTCCGGCTCTTGCAATCATTTTTATTAGGTAACAGCTACGTTTTTAATTACTATTTATTAATGCCATCAGCCAACGATAACCGCTATTTAGAAAAAACTTTTTTGTTTAAATTAGATACATTTTTGATGTTTAAAGCAGATTAATTCAAACTACGCAGAAGGGTTCATTCACTGGTTTCTAGATTGGTGCCACCAGCCAATGGTAACCGCTACGAAGATAAGTTTTTGTTTATATTGCTGGTAAAATAAATGATAGATTCAATCATACTATCACTAATTTCGGTCATCAAATCAAAATTTTTAATTCAGCCTCTTCCAATAATTTTTGTTAAGTATCAACTAAATTTTTAATCATGTATTTAGTGCTTATTCTAATGTTACCTAAGAAAAAATAAACAAAGGCCAGATAATTTTTAGTGCATATTCCAAAATTACCTAAGAAAACAATAAACAATGGCCAGTTTTTTCCAAGATTATTAGTATGTATTCATGTCAAAACTAACTTTATCAAAAGCACGAAATTACAAATTAAAGGATGTACAGTGTGTTCGAGGGGGTAACCATTAGCGTTTTCAACGTACACCATACTAAATATTACTCGGTACTACGAATATATTATGAAATTCTTGGTAATACAAATAATACACGATACTACGAATATACTTCCAGATATTACCCGATAATTCCTCATACTACGAATTTACTTCTAAATATTACGCGATATTTCCAAATATTACGAAAAATTCAAAATATTACTGGATATTTCGAAATTACACAATTTATGGAATATTCTCCCAACTTCAAATATTACACCATACTACGAATATACTTACTTTTTCAACCCGTTATTTCCAATATTACACCAGCTCTGAAGACTGAAGGTTCTCAAAAACGTAATTCACTGAGTTATAGTTCTCTAGATAATTCTGAACCACGCGTTATTACAATTTACCTTAAAAGTTCAAATAACTCATGTGATATTCATTACTAGATATGTGAAATTACCGTATTTTTTAAAAACGGTAATTTACCGATAAATTACCGATTGAAATTTTGGGAAAACAAAAGCTACCACTCAATTGGTAATTTTTGGTAATTTATATTTTCCCGTGCTTACAATCCGTTACTTTAAGCAACGTTTAATTGTGAGCACTATTTGACTGCTTTACACGTATTTGCCAAAGCGGCAGCAGTGGCCTCTCTAATCTGATCTCTAACTAAAGATTTATTAAAAGACTAATTTCTAGCGCAACTTTGTAAGTTCTGACTAGCGAATAGCGTCTGGTGAGTCATTTTGGAAGTAAACACAGAAATAATTGATCATTTAAGTGTAAAATGAACATTTAATGCGTTATAAAAATGCTTGGTGATTTACCGCCGTTATTTACCAGTAAATTGCCATTGTAAAATTGCGGTAAGATATAAAACGGTAATTTACTCCGTATTTGGTAAATTACTGGTAATATACGGACGGCACATTACCGACTCACATCTCTATGAGTTACACTTACTAGTTGCAATATTTCGATATTATAGTACTTCCATCTAATACGTACTATCTTGTTTAACCTTTTTTATGGTATTGTAGAATATAACTTTGTTTTTGGGTAGAAAAACTGATGGTTCGTCGATCGTGTTTTCATGGAAATTTTGGCTTTTTTCTAATTACAGCCAAGTTATAATCAAGAGTTATGTGAGTTGAATCGTATTTTAATAATACCTAGTTATTAACTTGAAAAACCAACCCTTAAGCTACCGTGCTCCATATTTAGGTTTAGATTGAGGTTGTGATTAGATTAGCCGTTAATATTAACCCTGATGAGGTTTAGGTTAGAGCTTGCCTAAGATCTGATCACAAAATCTATTCGAACGATAGTATAGATTCTCGATGAACTCATGGAAGCAATGCTACTTTTTTGTCCGAAAAACTCGCAAAAACTAGTGTCATGGCTTAGTCAAGAGGACCGAAATAAACCGAGACTAAAATTACAAGCCTTTAACACGTATAGATAATAGAGATGGGCCGATACCAGTTTTAACCGACACCGATATCTTTCGATACTTGGGAAACCGATACGTACCGATACCGATATTTTACCCGATTCTTCGAATAGACCGATATTAAACCGATACCGATATCAATAAGAAAAAAGATGCTATAATATAGATTGTAGAGATGGGCCGATGCCGATCCCATATCGGTATCGTTACCGATATTTGACTTTAAGCGATATATCGGTATCAGTTAAAAATGAACCGACATTTTTCTTTAAAAAATATCGGGTAGAAATATCGGTTCATTTTTAAGCGATACCGATATATCGGTTAAAGTCAAATATCGTTACCGATACCGATATAGGATCGGTATCGGCCCGTCTCTAATAGATAATAGACAGATTAAGTAAAGGGCGAAAATACGTCTGTAAGCTCAAGCTCACTTTATGTAATTGTTGGTAATAGCATAAGTCTATTATTTAAGGTCCCCATAAGTCAGAAACAAAGTCAATTTAAGTCAAGAGCAAATGCCCCTAGTGATGGAAGCAGGTAAGGAAATTTCATCGCCCCCTGTCGGACTCTGGAGGTATCACAAAGTGGAGCTGACGTAATCGAATTTCGTATTGCGCATGTCTTAGTCTTAAAGATTGAATCGTAGGCAGGTTTAAAAATGGCGGCGGCCAGGAATGGAGCTGGGAGGTATTAGCCTAAACTAAAGTAGTATTTAAATGAAGAAGTGCATTTAATTATCACATAAAGAGGTAGAATGTATCAAGGTTAGTAGAATACAATTTGCACGAAAAGTATCTAGTGCTACTATTAGATTAACTTCTTAACACCGTTAAAGATGTTCAATCTGAAGTTAAGCCTTGCCATTTAAAGTCTTATCAAGAAAAACTGCCAGATCCATTACTTCAGTCAGTTAACTGAAAGTGTAGCCTGTTTTCATCTTGTAGCTTAACTTAATCCTCCACCTAAAGATGACAATGACCGCTTTTATTTGTCTCTGCCATTATATTTAAAGTATGTGATATGATTTTACCAAATAAACAGCAATGTAAACGGTACCCGCCGCCGTGAAAAAGTTGAAAGTCCTGTCCTAACTTCCGGTATAACCAAACAGCCTAGGAATTATAGATGGCACTTTTATCGTACCCGCGAAATTTTCAAAATGTTAATACGAGTAAAATGCCGGTAGTATAGGACCTAATTGGGGACTCATACTTATGGGGACCTTACATAATAGACTTATGGTAATAGAGATATGATTTCGTATTCGTATCTTTATTACGTCAAGCAAGCTTAAGCTTATAGTGATGTTAAATATCACAGGAATTAATGATCATGTGCGCCCGAACATAAAATTAGGAATCAAGCATCTTGCTTAGCCTCTCTTTTTAAAGCATCCCTTTACCAGTATATGTAGCGTTTAAAGTGTAGGTGGAAAAGGGGTGAAACTCCCCAACTAAACGTCAGATCACAGCTTAAGCCAATCGAAAACCTTGCCTTACCACTCTCCTACTCTGTAAAGCTATATGCTCGGTATCTACCGTGAGAAAGTTCGGGAATTTAGATAAAATCCGAGATACTCTGTTTCCCACCGTTATAATATGGGATGGAAACATAAAATTCTGCGAGACCTCGATTTTATAAAATATTACACTAAGATTCTTAATATTCGTAACGATTCGCGAAACACTTCGAATATTTACATCATACTCTTCATATTCTCAGTATTCTCTTCGTATTACATGTATTACACTTAATACACCATACTTTGCAATATTTCAATATTTCGAATATACTTCACATTATCTTTCGATAATTTTTAATACTTTAAATTTTTCAAAACCAAATGTACACCTACTTCACGTAGTGGCTACCCCCTCGAGTGTGTTAATTAATATAAAATTTGGATAAATATGTAAGACACTATCATTGTTAAATATCTGAAAAGAGGAAAAAAAGGTTGAAATAAATTTTTTATTTTTAAATTTAAAATACAAATTTGGTTCTAAAAAAAAACCCAGCACCAGAAGCCTGTCTTATAAAATGATCACAAGATGATTCGTTCAAAATGTCTAGAATTAAGTCGCAATCGCATGGAAGTAATAAATATTTCACCTAAGTCAGCTGACTTGGCCAGGCAGGGCATAGCCCCCACTTTCCATGCTCACGGACGCTGCTCTGCATCTTGCGTCGAGTTACGCGTGATCGAGTGGACTATGGTCAGGGTAAACAAATACGGGGCTGCCAGGCTGTCTCTTACACAACAATGATGGCCATTCTCCTTTATAAGAAATGCTTCCTTGTCCAGCGTGGGAAATAAGGCGGTGGCACAGGGCAAATGACCAGCGGCCGTATTCTGCAGAAAAGTTAAGCTCCTCCTTCTGCCCTTGGCTCTCTGATTCGACCGTCAACCATTGCCCTTGGCCTTTTAATTGGCTACGTCTACCGATGACGTTCCTTGCCTTGGCTCAGTGATTGGTGCAAATTCCGCGCAGACTCAGATGTAAACTATCAAATTATACACCAAATTCAAAATGTTTTTTCATAAACTGACAAATGAGTTACCGGTTAAACACCGGTTTTAATGGTTGCTTCGGTAACATTCTGTGCTGAACGCTGTCAGCCTCTCACAGCAGACGACAGTTACCATTCCTTTGACCACTGCTTTGATTAAAGTTAAGTAAAAAGTAGCGAGTGTAATTTATTAAGTATTGAACTAATTTCTTTAATTGTTACAGGTTTAAACTAATTTCTTTAATTGTTACAGGTTTAAACTAATTTCTTTAATTGTTACAGGTTTAAACTAATTTCTTTAATTGTTACAGGTTTAAACTAATTTCTTTAATTGTTACAGGTTTAAACTAATTTCTTTAATTGTTACAGGTTTAAACTAATTTCTTTAATTTTTACAGTTTTCAACTAACCGCTTTAATTTTTACAGGATTCAACTAATCTCTTAACTTTAACTTTATTAACTGATAATTACAATGGCTGGCGCTATGGGTCGTCTCTTGCTTGCCTACGCATTTGAACTTGAGGAAGGGCAACAGGGAGAGAGATACCGTCGAACTAGGCCGGTTGGCGGTGCAGCAGCATTTAGCATGCCAGATGCTGAGTTTTTGCGTCAATATCGCATGTCCAAGGAGAAAGTGACGCATTTGTGCGGGTTATTGAGGCCTGAGTTGACAAAAGAGTTTCCTGACCGTAACAGATACGTTTTGTCTGTAGAGGACGAAGTTCTCGTGGCATTATTGTTTTACGGTTCAGGAGCGTTTCAGCATAGCATCGCTAGCAATTACGAGCATGGAATGAGCCAGGCATCAGTAAGTAGAGCCATTGAAAGGGTAACTAATGCCATTATCACGAGAATGAGGGGATATATACGTTTCCCTACTGATGATGCTGAAGTAATTGCGGTAAAGGTCAGTGTCATATAAAATCATTAGATAAAATGTTAAGAGTTATAGCGCTTAATTTGAAAATGTCCCAGGAGTCATTTTGTCAAAGGTGCTCTTTCCCTGACGTTCTGGGTGCTATAGATTGCACTCATATTGCAATCAAAGCCCCATCGAAAGACCCAAATGCATATCTGGACAGGAAAGGAAATTTTTCCATTAACGTCCAACTGGTAAATGACATTTCATACTTGTCTAACACATTAAAAATCCTTCCTTGGGCTATAGATATGTGATAATGAATGCCGCATCACAGATGTGGTGGCTCGATGGCCTGGTGGAACGCACGATGCATTTATTTGGCGTTTCAGTGGAGTCTTAGAACGTTTCAAGGCTGGGGAAATGCCTGAGGGATATTTGCTCGGAGATAGTGGGTACCCTCTTCAGCCCTTTCTAATGACTCCCCTATTACAAGCTGCAACGCCTAGCGAACAGCGCTATAATGAACGTCACATGTCAGGTATTAGAACATTTATTCTGGCAAAACTCAAGACATTAATAATATTGGGCAATTATCTATGTCATTAGGAACATTTCCCTCTAAGTTTACTTTTTGCGGGTTATCTTACTCCCTTGTCTTGTTATTACCTCCCTTTTAAGTATTTGGTTTCGAAATGCTTTAATGGTAATGGTTAACAATACTGATATTAATTGATTGTTTTACCATATTCAATGAACCTCAGTAAGCTATAAACTGGTAAAAGCACAATCATATTGGTATCATAAGCCAGACTGCCCAGTGCTAGATAATTCATTAATGTGACGCCCTAAAGGACCTGTGCTTGTATTAAACCATTCATTGATTTTCTTTATGATTAGGTCGCAATGTTATTGAACGTGTGAACGGAATTTTAAAGATGCGGTTCCGCTGTTTGGACACATCTGGAGGCGCACTATGGTACATACCTGAAAAGGTTTGTGCTATAATCAGTGCCTGTTGCATTCTCCACAATTACTGCTTGGATGAACCAATGCCTGCAGGAGGAGGAGGTACTGTTAAATTATTTTGAAAAATTAATAAAGACATTAGGCGTTTCATGGACCTTTCTCAATGTAGCTGCAGCAAATCCAAATGTTGGAGGACACAACAATGTTCAGCCTCAGAATGATAATGAGCTGCTTCAATCTGGTCGACTGCATAGGCAAATCTTAATCAACCTTGAATGTAACGGCCTCTAACATCTTGTACCTAGGGAATTCCATATGATAACGACCAGAGATGCCACTACGGTTCAGTTGATTATTTTTAAATTAAATACAGCAGTTAATAAACGTGGGTTTACAACAGTTTTTCTTCAATCAGTGAAATGATTCTGAATCCTGTATGTGATCCTGCAACCCTCTGCTTTTATAAAGATCTGTTTGAAGTATGTAGCTTTTTCCTAAACGTTAAAGCAAATGTTGGCTCCTTTTGCGCCCCTAACATGCTGGCTAATCTTCACAAATTTTGAATGAACCAATCAGAACTCGTCGACGAGGGCAGACGACGAGGCTTGATCCCTTGACTATGGGAGTACTATCTAGTGGCATTTGTTTAAACTAAACCAAAGCCTACACTTTCTTGAAGTAGCATTGTTTGTATATTTTACTTCTTAACGACATTGAGCAGACTTTTGTAATATTGCAACGGCTATTTAGGGGTGCATATTTTAAATTTCTAATGCACAACATTGCTAAGGTCTTTAGTGCCTAAAATGGAAAGTGTTTTATTGGAGGGGGCCCCTTATCCAGGTTGGTGCTACTACCCAGCGTGTACTTAAGAAACATTTTGTGTTACAACTTTGTAATATTCACTGCAAAATAGCAATTCCGATATTCATAAGTCTCCTACATTTCATTAAGAAGTATTATATAGAAACAATGTTATGTTACGTTTAAGAAAGGGCTAAGCACTTGCAAAAAAGCTTTACAAAATGAGAAGGATGCAGGGACACTTACATGATTCAAAATTATTTCACTACTTGAAGATAAACTGTTCCAAACCCAAGTTTCTTAACTGGTGTATTAAATTTAAAAATAATCATTTAATCCGTGGTGACATCAATGGCCGGTACCGTATGCCTTAGCTTTCGTAGATATATAAATGTTTAATCTCCAAATAGAAATCAAGCCAAAATTGAGGCTGCTAAAGAGGCAGTACATACGTGACGGAAGACAGCCAAGAAGTTTTATTTTTATGACATGCTGAAGCGCAGCATGATCGAATTAACTGTACATATTTATTTTCTTAATGCCGTGATAGATCTTGAGTACAACGTTTCCCTAATTTCTTTTATCATTTTAAATGTTCAATTGGACATGCACTTTCATCATCACGGTATTCATTATTCATGTTCACGTTGGCATGAACTTTTCAATTATTGTATCCTTCATTATCATTTATAGTACTCATTGTAGATATTTCATTCTCATATTTTCACATGCACTCTTTTCCATTCTATCATTATAGACTATTATTTTCTTCACGCTCAGTTTGGCGTGTAAAGGTTTCGTTTGAACCATTTAATTTATTGCATGTTTTTATAATTTAATTTATTACATGCGCTACTTGCATGTTTTTATAATTTAATTTATTACATGCGCTACTTGCATGTTTTTATAATTTAATTTATTACATGCGCTACTTGCATGCATTTTATCTAATTTAATATTCTCATGCATTTTATCTAATTTAATATTCGCATGCATTTTATCTAATTTAATATTCGCTTGCATTTTATCTAATTTAATATTAGCATGCATTTTATCTAATTTAATATTCTCATGCATTTTATCTAATTTAATATTCGCATGCATTTTATCTAATTTAATATTCGCTTGCATTTTATCTAATTTAATATTAGCATGCATTTTATCTAATTTAATATTCGCATGCATTTTATCTAATTTAATATTCGCATGCATTTTATCTAATTTAATATTAGCATGCATTTTATCTAATTTAATATTCGCATGCATTTTATCTAATTTAATATTCGCATGCATTTTATCTAATTTAATATTCGCTTGCATTTTATCTAATTTAATATTCTCATGCATTTTATCTAATTTAATATTCGCTTGCATTTTATCTAATTTAATATTCGCATGCATTTTATCTAATTTAATATTCGCATGCATTTTATCTAATTTAATATTCGCTTGCATTTTATCTAATTTAATATTAGCATGCATTTTATCTAATTTAATATTCGCATGCATTTTATCTAATTTAATATTCTCATGCATTTTATCTAATTTAATATTAGCATGCATTTTATCTAATTTAATATTAGCATGCATTTTATCTAATTTAATATTCGCTTGCATTTTATCTAATTTAATATTCGCTTGCATTTTATCTAATTTAATATTAGCATGCATTTTATCTAATTTAATATTCGCCTGTATAGGGTGGTTTGATTTAAATCTGTTGGATTAAGATTACTGATTGAAATCGCTCGATTGTGGTTTTGTTTAATAATGATTGGTTTAAAACCTAAGATATTTTTCAAAACAAGGGTTTCTAAAATTCCAACAAATAGTTTTAGATACTTAACTCGAAAAGACCTCTTATTGAAAACAATCATGGTTTGGAATATTTCAATTGGGTTTTTCCCAGTCTGTTGTGTCTTGCATAAATGTAATAATCATTATTTTTCTTTTGGTTCTTAAATTTGGACCCAAAGGTTTTGAGGTTGGTGATTAACTAACTGGTAATTCAATAACAATCATAATAATTCGATTGGTTTGATTTTCTTACATATTCCCATGAGAACAACGTTGTCGGCCTATTCAAGGTTGAACTTAAACATTTCCTTCCAAACAACGATTCATTTTAACTTAAAACTCTATCACGTTTCCTCCCCCACTGCAACCCTAGGAACATTACAACGCGCCCTGACTGTTATTGAGAGGGGTTGTTAAGATTGTGAAGCAAATGGCGATCGTCATTCTAGAACTCAGTGCAGCAGATGGGTTAAAAAAAGGAGATGGGCTGGTCGCGCGTGGTAACTGATCGGAAATAACACAATTTGGGTCTTCACTTTAGTTAAGTCAACATAAGCGTGATGATAATGAATGTTAAAGGTCTAATTTGAGCACTGAGTATTTTTATAAGGAAGACCAAAATCGCAAGAGCAATTTCATACTCTTGTGGCACTTATTGATATATCATAATCCCATGGAATGGCGTGCTGAAGGCATAATCATGAGATTATGATACAAGGTACACACTTACCCTTTTATCAATATTTATCCTTTCCTCCTCCAGGTATTGACGAAGTTGAAAATCCTTTCTCCAACGAGGTACCTCTTCCAGTGGTCGACGAACCATCTTTTCCAGACACCGACTGTCTAAATATTTGCGCCTTGCAATTAACTGTGGATGTCGTAGATGACACGCTTTCCGCTTTACGACTGCTAGTCGAGATAAATTATAACAAGTAACCATATTGACACCTTTCCAAAGAACTCTTACATTCATTTCAGTATGCAGCAATTGGTATATCAATCCCCCTGTTTCTCTCAATATGAATATGGTAGGTCTGAAATAGGTAATGATGTGATTAATGAAAATAGCAAAGTAAAGGTTAATGTAAAATAGGTATGCATTCATGAAGACTTCGAGGATGTAAATTGTAGTCAGGCGACAGAAGAAAAGACCAATGAACTCCTGATGGCCAGACGGATGAGGTAAAGTTGAATCCACCTAGTATATAAGTATGTGAATATTAATAAATCGCGGAGTTGTTGGGTTCGGTAACTACATGCAGGTTATAAAGAATGTAATCTTGAGTAAAGGGTAGTCATCAAAATACGTGTGTGAACTGATTAAAGGCGCGAAAGTAACGGTATTGTTGTATTAAAGGGGGTAACCGACTTTTTCTCCCTTTTTAATCCCTCCCCAGCTGCACTGAGCTCTATGAGGACGGTAGGCATTGTCTACACAGAATGAAATGGAAAATCAAGTGATTTTATCAACGATTCTTCTACAAATTATAAGACCAATCTGGAAAGTGAAACATCCAAAAAATATCTACGAATGATTTTAAAATTCTAATTAGTCCGATTAGATTTTATGGATACTTTTAATAATATACCTCCGACCAATCGCGTAACGCCCTGCCTTTTTGTTAACAAAATTCTCGTGGTACGCTCTATGTGAATTTAAATTTATCGCGAGATGTGAAAATCGTGGCATGAGACATGGAGCGCGCCACGAGAATTTTGTTAATAAAAAACAGGGAGTTGCGCGATAGATCAGAGGTACTTGTTGAAAATAATCATGAAATAATAGTAATTTTTAAATCATTCGGTGTTATTTTTTGGATGTTAGACTATGGATATTGTTCTCATCATTTGTAGAAGAATCGCTAAAAAAAGTTACTCAATTTGAAACTTCACCCTCCCTTTAAATAACAGTCAAATGATAAAATATATGCTAATAAATTAGTAATAATGTAATACGTTAAACATTCATTGTGAAGTTGATGTTCCTAACACATCGAATAAATTGTAAAATGCATGCAAATTTAATTGGCTTAATAAATCCACGCAAAAAATGCATATAATAAATACAATATAACACGCATGCAAAGAGCACATGTAATAAATTAGATAAAATGCATGAGAATATTAAATTAGATAAAATGCATGCGAATATTAAATTAGATAAAATGCAAGCGAATATTAAATTAGATAAAATGCAAGCGAATATTAAATTAGATAAAATGCATGCGAATATTAAATTAGATAAAATGCAAGCGAATATTAAATTAGATAAAATGCATGCGAATATTAAATTAGATAAAATGCATGCGAATATTAAATTAGACAAAATGCATGAGAATATTAAATTAGATAAAATGCAAGCGAATATTAAATTAGATAAAATGCATGCGAATATTAAATTAGATAAAATGCATGCGAATATTAAATTAGATAAAATGCATGCAAGTAAGGCATGTCATAAATTAAAGTTTAAAATGCAAGCGGGTAGTGCGAGCAATAAATTAAGTTATAAAATACATGCGACTAGCGTATGTAATATTAAATTAAATTGTTTGAACTAAACTTGTACATGCCAAATTGAGCATGTAGAAAATAATAATTTAGAATGATAATGAAAAAGACTGAATGATAAATGAAAATGAATTAAAATGAGGGAAAAGAAGTTCATGAATTAATTGACAAAGAAGAATACAATAATTAAGAAATGTCAGAAGTGAAAGGAGTTCATGTTAACTTGAACATGAGTTAATAAATAAAGAGTGATAACGCCACGAAAAAGGTCCATGCCAAATTGAGCATTAAAAATAAAAATTAAACAATTTAGGGTGACGCTATAAACAATAAAGCTATTTACAATATTTACAAAAACTATACATGCTTTGCTTAAGCATGCTGTCAAACAAAATAAAAAAACATTTTGGGTTACGCTATAAATAATAAAGCTATTTACAATATTTACAAAAACTATACATGCTTTGCTTAAGCATGCTTTCAAACTGAATAAAAAAAACTACTCTTGATTGCTCTTAGGAGCCCGCCCTTTGTCGGCTAACTGTCTCAATGCTTCAGCTATATTATTGGCTTGAATCCTTTCGGTTTCAAGCCTAAACCTTTCGTTCTCAAGCCTCAGCCTCTCATTTTCCTGCTTAGCCTTGTCACTTTCAGCCATTGCTTGCAAAGCGGACGCGAATAAGCATAGGGCCTCCTTTGTTTCGCGTAGCGCCTCCCTTGTTTCGCGTCCATCCTCCAAACATTCATTTGCAGAAAGCATAAGCCTTTCCTTAAATGGTAAGGGTCTTTTCCTGCTTTGCTGCGGCTGAGACTCAGCTATAAGAAAGTTTAGACGTGTTATCAATCCGACCCAAAGGAAGGTCGAGCATACAGAAACAATAGCAAGAAAGGATGTAATATAGAAAAAACGCAATGGAGAAGTAAAGAAATAAAAGGAAACGGCAGGGATAATGTAGAAAGTCTGATTAGAAATCTGACTTAGCATCTGCAATGAGCCCTCTTAACTTAAAATTTCAAAGTTAGACAACAATAAACTAAGTCAAATAAAAGGTTAAGGATATTTTGCATTTACTTATACCTTTTAAAAACGATTGTTATAACCATGTTTATGTCGTACTTACAAGTGGCAGGTGGTTGGCTATCTTCATCGAAAAGAGAAGTAGGAACACTGTTGGTGTAGCTTGTTTCCACATCTTCACTGAGAACAGTTGGACCACTGTTTGAGCAGCTAGCTCCTGGATCTGATTCTGAAGGAAATAATGACAATGACATGGTAAATACATTACGAGACATTAGCAACATTTCATCTTACCAAAATGTGGAAAACGCGAAGCTATGTCACTAGCTGTAGACGCTTCCGGATCAATACCGACAAAAGAAAGACCGCTGTTTGAGCAGCTTGCTCCTGGATCTGGAACTGTAAGAAAAAAACGTCAGTGGCATGGTCAATACATTAGTAACATTCCATCTTACCATAATTTGCAAAAAACGAAGCTACATCAGCTGATAATGATGCTTGGCCTTCTTCTTCAGTAGCAGGTGCGTTCTTATCAGTGGGTTCAGCACGAAAGGAGTCAGTAGGTAGCCTGCAATTGTTTTAGAACATAATGCACACACTCCAGTTTGTAACAATAGTTTACTTTAATTTCTCGGGCCATGGGGCCAATTCTGTAACTCTTTTAGTGTGTTATCGCAAGTGATAACTATCGATTGAGGAGGTCAGTATAAATAGGCAATTAGTCTTGGGTGTCCTCAAACCATGAACAGAAAGTGGTGGAAGGCTCGCGTTTCCGGTCGTGCTGATGAAGACATTTAAAATTTTACTATCACGACAGCGATCACTTAATGACCATCTTAACCCCTTTTGTTAACTTATCACACGTGAAAATGAAAAACGATAAACGTTAACTTTGACAATCTTGTTGTTTTTAGAAGCACAAACGTAATCGCGACACAACCGCCGCTTTTTATTCAAGGTTTGATAAGACCCCAGAGTAATTGGGTATTTAGACCAAGCTCTGAAATAAAATCATGCCCTTTAAGCGATACTTATCACATGATAACTCACTGAAAACGTTTCAGAATTTGCCCCATATCCGTTATGGTTTGTTATGGGATGACTAAATAAGTACTTACATTTCAAGGGCAGTTGATGGACCATCCAAAGATACCCCAAATTGGGATGAACCAAAGTCAAAGGCATTCGGAATGCCTTCCATCGACACCTTAGGAATCAAAGAGGCAACCCTTGACTCAATAGGTGTCAATGGCTGCGTCTTATTTGGTCCTCCACCAGTTTTACGGGACTCCCTTGTAATTGTCGCCACCTTCTTCCTAACCTCCGTCTTTATAGTGCTCCATTTTTTTCTAATTTCTTCAGCAGTTCGGTTCTGCTGGTGGACTTCATTTACTCTATTTGTAATTTGCTGCCACATATTTCTCCTCTCCTCGGGCGTCTTTCCATAGTCGTTCACGACCAACGAAGGTACGGACTCCAACTGAGTCAACAAAGTCTCCATCTCATCTTGTGAATATGGCGCCTTTTTCATTTTTTTCGCCATGTTTCTTTACTATGTATGATTCAATACAATAACGACAAATAAATCTTACTAATGTTAGAACATGTCAATATCAATTTTATTACAACTTGTAAAGTTGAAAGGAATAACAAAATGACTGTTTCACAAGACAAATAAAACTTATGCCAGTCAATTAAGAAGAAAATTTAAATTGCACGTTTGCATTTCGACCCCCAGTCTTTTTTTTTTGTTTTTGCGCCGTTGTGGATTGGAATAAGGAGTCACGCAATAAGTTAGTGAGAGACTAAACCGAGAAAAAAATAAACCACTGACAGTCTCTGACACAGAGTCAGACGTCGGGGTGCCATTAAGGCAATGTTATAATTATGCCTTCATGAAGCTTTGGTAGTTGTGGTTTGCGCAAATTTCTGTATTATCAAGGTGAGTAACAACATGGAAACAAAGAAAGATTAGACGTTTAATACAAAATTCAATTACAATTAGTTTTCATACAAAGGTTTAAAGCACATCATTTACATGAAAATATATACATTACTCAACGTTACACCATGTTACATATCATTACCTTAAGAAGCGGCTGTAACCAATACGTTGAATTATTTCAATGTAGAGCAGACAGCAACGAATTAAACTAAATTGGGATATCCGGCACGAAATTACTGTTTAGTTCATATGATAGGTGGCGTTAATAAATTAAACGTCTGGGGTGAAAGGTTGCAGCACTGACCTTTGACAATCAATTTACACTGTACACTGACCTTACACCGAAATCTGGTTCAACTTGAAACTCAAACTGAACTGAATTCAAAGGCTTATTTTTGCCGGTTGAACCTCCAATCACTGAGCCAAGGCAAGGAACGTCATCGGTAGACGTAGCCAATTAAAAGGCCAAGGGCAGAAGGAGGAGCTTAACTTTTCTGCAGAATACGGCCGCAGTTTAAAAATTAAACCGAAGGGGGTCAGGAGACCACGGGACCACTAAGAAAATTCAAGGGTAACCAGAGTTAAATATTTTAATACTCAAAGCCAGGGGATAAAGAAAGGCCAAAATACTTTTAGTATGGAAATTTGATGTTTTAAGTCATAAATTAATATCATTGGTGAAAACTGATTAACTGGTATACCTGAAAGCATTAGTAACTAACTAGCAATATTAGGTCCCTTATGCTTACGCTCTCCTTTATTTATGTTTCTGCTTAGTGCAGATTTTAAAAATCCAACAGTTTCTTAACAATCTTAATTAAAATGAAGACTGAAGGAACAGATATTAATAAAAAATTGTCTTAGTAGACAAAGACTAGAAAAAGTAAATGATAAGAGAACAAAATGGAATAACCGAAGTAACAGATATTAAATTTTTTCTGTTTAAAGACATGATTATAAAACATCAATTATTTTAAAAAAAAATACCTATCTTCGTTTTTTCACCAAAATTACATTTGCAGAAAACTTTTGTATCATGAAATTTTTAATTCTTTTCAAAACGGTTCGTGTCAAAGCTTCACTATAGAACAGATACAAGCGACATCGTTTATATTTACAGCTAGATTTCAAGTGTAGTCCATGATAGAAACAGTTCCTAGTTAGTGATATTTAAAAGGATTGCAGCTTTTAATACTGGAAACTAAGCCCAATAGTGAAATAAATACGCAACCCACCATTTGTCGGTGTCCATTTACGTGTTTCGTGTTATACGTTTGCTCTACAATGTGTTCCTCATAAATAGCAAGTCGAAGTCATACCAAACTAATTCAATCACAACTTTTAAAACAGTTCTCACGCACTCAATAATATACCAAAGGTTTGTTGGTAATAATATCTTTTATCTAAATTTTAATGATTGATTTATAAAACATTTTAAATCGTAGACCCAAAAAAATGGGACCCAATCGAATCGTTGTCGTAAAAATGCAGGCGCAAAACCAAAGCACCCTAAAGCGACGTTTAAAATGTCAATCATGATGAAAGATAAAATTTCATTCTTCGGTTGCATTTAGTCGGTTTAAACAACGTTTTCTCTTATAGTTCGAAAAGAGAAACGATTAAAAATAAACCATATCCATACTTGGAGATTTATTCTAATACTTTTCATTTGAAAACTGTTAATACCAAAAAGCATATATAATCTGTCTTTCAAAAACATTGCAAATGTAATTTTGGTGAAAAAAACGAAGATGAGTATTTTTTCAAATAATTGATGTTTTATAATCATGTCTTTAAACCGAAAAAATTTAATATCTGTTACTTCCGGTCATTCCATTTTGTTCTCTTATCATTTACTTTTTCTAGTCTTTGTCCACTAAGACATTTTTTATTAATGAACTTTGGTGTTATTGATGAAAAAAGGGTGTACTTATTATTCTATTATATTTATTTATTTGTTTATTTCCTGATAAACCTTCATATCGATTTAAACCGTGCATTGGGCTATTTAGTCGTAAACAAATTTTGGGGAATGTATCCTGTGGTTGGGGGAATTTGTCCCGAGGTTGGGCTATTTTGTCATAGACATCCATTCGGGGGATACTGTCCGGGGATTTTGTCCCATATGACTGAGGATTATGTCCTAGATTCAGAATAAACTACTTTTCAACGGAAAATAAGGAAATTAATTTGGGCTGTGAGTAAACATTTATGAAATTTCTCAGCTAAATATCAGACAGACTACTTAAAAATATTTCAAATTGACAATCTTGGATCGTGTTTGTGAATTTCTAGGGTAGCCCCGAGTATAAGCTTTTTAGCTAAATATCAAACGAAAGACTGCCCAGGTAGCAAAAACCCGTGATTTACACGTCTAAAAGCGGTGTACGGTAAACCTGATTATGATCGTGTAAAACACCCATACCATGTCACCTCTAAACACCATCTTATTCACGTTAACCAACAGTGAAGATCACGTTGTTTTTATAAAATATGTAAACAATATTTACACTCAAAATTAACGTGCAAATAATGTAAGGTAATTAAGTGTTCATAGCGTGCAATTTACGTGGGTAGCACGTGTACCCAACGTTTCTCAGGTACCCAAAACCCGTGATTTACGCGTCTAAAAGCGGTGTACGGTAAACCTAATTATAAACGTGTAAAACACCCATACCATGTCACCTCTGAACACCATCTTATTCACGTTAACCAACTGTGAAGATCACGTTGTTTTTATAAAATATGTAAACAATATTTGCACTCAAAATTTACATGCTAATAATGTAAGGTAGTTAAGTGTTCGTAACGTGCAATTTATGTGGATAGCACGTGTACCCAACGATTCTCAGGTGCCCAAAACCCGTGATTTACACGTCTAAAAGCGGTGTACGGTAAACCTAATTATGAACGTGTAAAACACCCATACATGTCACCTCTAAGCACCGTCTTATTCACGTTAACCAACAGTGAAGATCACGTTAACCAACAGTGAAGATCACGTTAACCAACAGTGAAGATCACGTTGTTGTTACTAAATATGTGAACAATATTTGCACTAAAATACATGGGAAAATAGTATAAGGTAATTTAGTGTTCGTTACGTGCAATTTAGGTGGGTAGCACGAGTAACAAACGTCTACTTGTGGTGAACACCACGTCAAAATATATATAGGGTTCCTTATATATCACGTGATAGCAGCCTGTGATATTTGGTTATTCTACAATCAACAGTTGTTTTCAATTAAAAACGTGAGCTACGTTTGTATTTTCAGTTAAATAAAAATGAACTTTTTGGTGTGACAAATCAGTTTTATTTATATCTATTAATAGGTGTTATTCAAAATCGATTGACAATTTAACATTTCGACTATTCGATAGTTTCATTACTGTTTCCGGCCTTTTTCCTATCAGCGTCCTTCTTTATTCTTCCTGCAGACTGTTTCAACCATTCTTTAATATATTCCTCGATTTTATTTTCAGGTTCAGCTTTAAAAATATTGTTGTACCTAACAGCAGCTATATAATATAAACAATATATTCAATTACGCTCTTACTTGTAATGTTCAGGCAACAACTTATTACTCATTTCAAACGTACCCATTGTTATTTCATGAAGTTTCATCTTTTTGAAAGAACGTTTAGATATTCCCGCCCAACTAATTTTGTCACTGACGATATCCGTTAATAGTGATGTTAAAATTCTTCGAGTGCAATCTCCTAAATTTTTTCCACCTATCCCTCCGAGATAAGACACCTAAAAAAATGGAAGACATTTTAATGACCCATGAATTAACCGACATTTTCTATAAAATATTTAAGCTATATTTCATAGTAAACATTAAATTATAATCGCATTATACTTTAACTGAAGAATTTAAACGTAAACCCCTTACCAAAGCCGCTTTATTTTCTTTCAAGTTTAAATAATTAAGAAAATCCCGTCAATTAAAGTTTCAATTCAAATCTCGCGCTCGTTCTCAAATTAACGTCACGTGATTTTTCAAAAACGTTTTGGGCCTACTTTTTGACTTGCTAAACCTAAAGTAAGATTACTAAAAGTAAATTATTACCATAAATCAATGGTATTTCCCATCGGATACGACGAACATATACGAAGCATTAAGACAATACTGAATGTGGATTAAAGAAAAGGAGCGATGGTAAAGTTCAAATACTGTGTCTACCCTGGATGCCAAAACAATTCGCGACAAAAAAATGTAAGTGAAACATTTTTCCCATTTCCAAAGCCCAGGAAACATAAACAGAAGTGTTTAAAATGACTTCAAATTTTCAATAAATGGTGTCCATTAACTGATGTAAAGGAACACTGGTTTGTCTGTTCTAAACATTTTATGGATGGCAGAGGCCCAACTGAAAGACACCCAGACCCTTTACCCGAGTCACAACTGTTGGTTTCAACTAATGATTCTCTTAATAATATTTCACTATCTTGTAATATTGACAATATGGGTGCGGTAAATAAACTAGATGCTTCATTCCTTGTAAATGATGCATCGAGAAAGCTGCAAGTAGTAGATATTTGTAGTAACGGCCACACAAGCAAACAACAAAGTGACCACGATTTTGGCACTGTTAAACGGCCGTGTGACCACGATATTGGCACTGTTAAACGGCCGTGTGACCACGATATTGGCACTGTTAAACGGCCGTGTGACCACGATATTGGCACTGTTAAACGGCCGAGTGACCACGATATTGGCACTGTTAAACGGCCGAGTGACCACGATTTAGGCACTGTTAAACGGCCGAGTGACCACGATATTGGCACTGTTAAACGGCCGTGTGACCACGATATTGGCACTGTTAAGCGGCCGAGTGACCACGATTTTGGCACTGTTAAACGGCCGTGTGACCACGATATTGGCACTGTTAAACGGCCGTGTGACCACGATATTGGCACTGTTAAACGGCCGAGTGACCACGATATTGGCACTGTTAAACGACCAAGTGACCACGATTTAGGCACTGTTAAACGACCAAGTGACCACGATTTAGGCACTGTTAAACGACCAAGTCACCACGATTTTGCCACTAATAAACGACAAAAAGAAAACGATTTTAGCACTGCTAAACGGCAAAGTGACTACGATGTTAACAATGATAAACGAACCGAAAAAAGTGACACAGTAAACAGGTTCAACTATGGCAATGATGGAATGTCTAAAACATCAAAAAGACAATACGAGAAACAAAATGCCCTGGAGAAAAGCCCAAAAAGGTTTTGCAACGAAACAATTATATCGTCTATTGACAACTCTAAAAATAAACACCTCATCTACTACCAACGGTACAAAAAATTCCTTCTAGAAAAGAAGGCCCTTTATTATAAGAACAACCTCAATGAAATAGCCAAAAAAAGCGGTTTACCACAGATCCCATCCTGAGGAAAACAAAGCCGATCGACTTCGGTTCACTAATAACCATCCACAATATAACAAAGAAAAAATGGCTAAATATCGCAAATCGAACCCTAGGAATTACCAAAAATATAGAGCTACTCATGTTGCAAAAAATCGAGAAGCGATTCGTATAAAAGATAGTGTTTCGAAAACAAAATACTATAAGACTAACTCCAATTCTGCGAGATCAGATAGTTTAATCCGATACTACACAAAGTACAGAGAGGCCAAGAAAAGATCTCCAGGATTTCGGTGTAAGAAACCTCGCCAAGAAGCTCTTGCCAAAAAATTGCTCGATATTGCAGTTGGCAATGTAGCCGCACCTGCGAAGAGATATGCACCGGAAGTAGTAAGAATTCAAATTGAAGCTAACCTATTGTCTGCACAAGCCTTGAAAATAAAAACAGTTTTATATGCCAATCTAAAACTTCAAGCCACTGCTTTTGGTAAAAAATGCAAAGACATTCTGAAAAAACTAGGCGATCAACAATTAAGTTCTGAAACATTGTTGCAAGCTTTTGGGGGTAAAAGGCTTCACTGTTCCAGCTGCGAACCCTATTTTCTGGCAGTTACGTACAACACCTTCAACGAAAGTGACAAACCTCTCATGTTAAATGACGAAGGTGTTGCAACTAACGTTTTTAATGTTGATCGTAGAAACGTAATCACTGATATGCACCAAAATGAACAGATAACACTGTCAAAAAATGAGACAACAGAGTCAAGACAGAGAAAAATTAATAAGCCGGGAGTGTTTTGGGAATGCGCAATGAATTGTAACATTCGAGAAAACTCTCTAGAAAGATTGGCTGACATCCTACTAACCTTTGCGTCATGCAAAGAGTGCACTTTAACTGAATTTTACTCGAACATTGACGAATGCGCGCTAAGGGACTTAGATCCGCCCGCAAATCCGTTCGTACAGTACAGAACAGAAGATCCGACTTTCGAATTGATGGTACAATGGCGTCATCCAAAAACTAGAGGCCATAGTATAGCTTGCTTGGAGAACAACAGGTGTATTAGTATATTAAGGCTTCTCAGGGAATTGGCACCCCATTTTACGGCCATGAGAACCCTCGTAAGAACAGTTTACAAATTAAAAGCGCTCGCTCAAGAACATAGAGCCATTACTAATGCCATTGAAAAGGCTGATATGAACGAATTAAGAACTACTGTTCATAGACTACAAACGGAGTTGGTTCGAAAAAGAACTAAAACACCAACAAATATTCCAGAAAACGTTGCGAGCCTTACCGAAACGCTAATACGCCCAACACTTGACGAGGAAGAACTGCGCAAAACTTATCAAAAGCAGTTCACTCATTGCTTCAGAGAGATGAACGAATTTCACGATACACCTTGCGATTGTTGTGAGATACTGTATCAATCTAAAAATCTCACTACTCTCAAAAAACTGGCTTCGAAACGTGAGATAGATAGCAACCAAGCATTCAATACGTTAAGAACGGTATGGCAAATACAATGGCCACATTGCCCAGATTTTGATTACCGAGCTGACCTTAACCTGTGTGACTGTTGTTCGAAATGCCTGCTCGCCGAGAAAATTCCGGCAAGATGTTTTTTGAATGGGCTCGAAGTATAGATCCGGTACCCAAGGAAATTTCTGATTTGAATATTTTTGAGAAAATGTTAATTCAAAAGGCTAAAGCTTTTCAAACAGTTGTTCGTTTCGGACGCAAATAAAAACTTTCAATCACACTGGTCTTACTCGAGCTATTAAAGGGAAAGTTCTCTATTTACCATTGCCATTGCAGAGCAATACAGATATGATTCCTAAAGAACTGCCCAAAAATCACGAGTTACACATTATTGTAAATGGGTTGCCAACTAAAAGCAAGTTAGTCTGGCAGTCGTTGGTTCGCCTAGACAAAGTCCGCGACTCATTAGTTAAACTGAAAGAAATCAACCATTTGTACGCTCAACTCGATGTGGAGCAATTCAATAATGAATACGTTTGCGGGCCAGTCGATGATGAAAATTTACGAATTTCAACACAGCCAGATGCGTTGTTAGAGAAGATGACTAAATCACAAGAACACGAAATGTACGATCACTTTTCGATTCATCCTATCAATGGAAAGAATCCTTCAGATATACTCGACACTTTTAAAATAAAGAAGGTTGAAGGAGAACCCTTAAGTCATTTTGAAAAAATCTGGATTATCTTTGTTTTCCTGATTTATTTCCAACAGGAAAATTTGGCCGCTTCGCTGAGCGCCCGTTCGGTCCTCTCAGAGACGCAGATTTTCGAATATCCCGTATAAGAAACAAAAATAGGAGATTTTCTTTGAACGAACAATATTTGTTTCACACGTTTTCCGAGAGTGAAATTAAAGCTATGTCTAGCGCCATCAACTACATGTTGAGAATGTGCAATTCAAAAAGGATGTCAGTAAATTCTTTGATCGATAAAGTTGACACTAGAGACTTTGAACTCGAAACTGCCTTGTCCTCTTTTATGCGTAGCATGAGGGGTACACAAGAATATTGGTACAAACGAACTTCCGAGTTAAACACAATGCGTCAGGATTTTGGATCGCCGACTTGGTTCGTCACATTATCTTGTGCTGAATACGATTGGATCCCCTTGCTTGATCATTTGAAGCAATACCAAAATTCAAGCAAGAGTGTTGCTGAATTGTGCAGCAATGATCCCGTGGCGGTCAGCTTACATTATCATAATCGCATACACTCGATTTTGAGAAACTTAATTTTAACAAAAGACAATCCGGTTCTCGGACCTGTGGAGCACTATTTCTGGAGAGTAGAATACCAGGCAAGAGGCGCTCCTCATGTTCACATGGTACTGTGGATTAAAAACGCACCTCAGATAGGTGTTTCCACTAAGGAAGAAATTTTAGCTTTCATCGCTAAATACGCTACTTGCTCTCTTCCCGATAAGATCACGAGTCCTACATTGACCGAATACGTGCAAAAATATCAAAGTCCCAAGTGCAACCCTTCTTGTCAAAGGAAAGGCAAATGGGGCAAAAAATCATCCACCAAATGTCGGTTTAAGTTCCCCAGAGCTGCTACAACCCACGCTCAACTGCACGACGTTCAGGCGACAGTTAAACAACATGTGGCGGCCAAAAGTGGTCGCCTATACGAGCTTCCGAGAAAGGAAACCGAAGTATTTATCAACGACTATAATCCAGCATTACTTTTGGCTCTGCAAGCTAATATGGACATACAATTTATAGCTGACAAAGATAGCGCTCTCGCCACTTACGTTACTGGTTATATTTCCAAAAAGGAAAAGTCTAACGATGACGAGCTCTGGAACGAATTGGCTGGAAAAGATCTGCACACCCGGTTGTGGTCTTTTGGTCTTAAAAGACTGACCCATAGAGAGTGTGGCGCGTACGAAATTGTTGATCGCATTTTGGGCCATCACTTATACGGAAAATCAGAGTCGATGGTGTACGTTAACACCTTCAAAAAAGATAGCCGTAAAAGGTTGTTGAAACCTTTCAAAGATTTGAAACGTTTGAGGGAAGTGGACCCTGAAAACGATGATATTTTTGCCGTTCAGTTGGTCGATGACGTCTATCCAAATAGACCAGATGAACTGGACAATGAATCTTTATACGAATTTGCTAGGTTCTATTACCGACAACCGCTGAAAGGCGAAGCACCGGAAAATGCATTGGTTTTGAAAAATCAAAAAGGGATCCTAAAAAGAAGGGTCAAACCTTATCTTATTCAGTTTCCAAACCACAACCCCTTGAAAAGCGATGAGGAGCGAGAAAATTACTGCCGCAGTTTGCTCGTGCTTTTCTTGCCGTGGCGAGACGAAAATACCATATTGGAATTCCACTCAACCTACACGGAGGCGTTCGAGAGCGAGTTGCCTCGCTTGGAACGAATGAAAGCATACCACGAAAATCTTATGGTCTTAAAAGGGGCCCAAGAAAAGCTTAAGAAACTCCAAAAAGACCAATCCGATAAAGAGGCGGCTCGGGTACTCAATAATAATAATGTGAATGAAGTTCTTCACGATGTCGAAAATGCTTTCAATGCCAAGAAATCGAAGAAGAGGAGATTTTCATGACTGATATTGATACATTTATAGCTGGCAATAACGCCGAAAGTAATTCACTCAACCAACAAATCGCTTTGTTGTACCCATATCAAGATAAAATATTTCGCAAAGTCCAAAGTCATTTCTCGTCAGAAGGGGAGAAGAAAAAACCACTTTGTATGTTTGTTAGTGGGTTCGGAGGCACAGGGAAGAGTTTCCTAATAAAAACAATTAGAAATTTGGTTATCACTAACTTCTCTGATCTTCGAAGCGTGGCCATGGTAGCGCCCACTGGTTTGGCAGCCTATAATATAGGTGGTCTAACTGTGCACAAACTTTTGACAATGCCCATTGAACACGGAAAAACAGCGAAGTACCAAAAACTTAGTGCGGATAGTTTATTAGCCATGAGGCGAACATTGGGAAAATTGAAATTACTCGTCATTGACGAAGTATCCATGGTCAGTTCCTTGCTTTTAGCCTACATTCATTTGAGACTCGCCGAAATTATGGCTAATGAGGATTTGTTCGGTGGAGTTTCCGTTCTGGCCTTCGGCGTGCTCTTGCAATTGCAGCCAGTGAAGGGTGACCCTCCATTTTGTAATCTAAGTCACATGGAAGCCAGTCTCAAAATCGGATCAGTTGGAGGCGAAAATATCTGGCGAAACTATTTCGAATATGACGAGTTGACCATCAACAAACGGCAGAAGGACGACAAAACATACGGCGATTTGCTCTCCCGAGTCAGAGTTGGTGAAGTAACCGAAAGTGATGAAAAGTTGTTGCGATCTAGAATTATTGACAATCCAGACAACCCCGAAAATATCGCGGAATACTACTCAAAACTGGTTAGAGAAGGGCAGAGCCCTGTTTGCTTGTTTCCAACAAATGACCTTTGCTCGAAAATGAACTCTATCATGCTGCAAAAATGCGACTTTCCAATCATTGAACTGCAGTGTGTAGATGAAATTGCTGACAGGGTGCAATGGAATAAAACCATTAGAGACCAACTCAAGAAACTAGAACAAAAGACCTCTGACACCGCTGGTCTTGAAGCGAAACTAAGACTTTGCGTCGGTGCCAGAGTTATGCTTCGACGAAATCTCTCATTGGAGAATGGTCTAGTCAATGGAGCCATGGGAATCATGAAGGAATTGCGCAAAGATGATTCCGGCAAAGTTAAAGTGTTGGAAATTTTATTCGACGGTCAATCTCAATCGTACTCCATAGAAAGAGTCAGTGCCAAATTTGAACTCCTGAAAAACGTTTACGTCAAACGTAGACAATTTCCCATTGTTCTGGCCTACGGAATTACTATTCACAAAATTCAAGGCATGAGCTTGAAATGCGCCATAATGGACCTTGGACCAAAATGTTTTCAAAGTGGCATGGCTTATGTTGCTCTTTCTAGAGTCACGACGTTCGATGGAGGTCACCTTTTGCGATTCGAGCCCAACAAAGTTTACGCTGCTTCCAAAGCTATTGGCGAGTACAATAGGCTCAGAGCAGCGTACAGGAATGATCTTCCTAAACTAAAAGTAATTCCTAGGAAACCATCTAGCACAAAAATGACAAAGAATGTTCGCGCCACTCTGCCCATTGACAGTGTACTTCCTGAAAATACTGGCGTAGTGATTTTCGGAAACTGGAATACTAACCCGAGCAATGTTATTCCTCTTAAAGGTCTGGCTAACGAAGGCAACACCTGTTACGCAAATGCCTCGTTGCAAACTCTTTTGGCTATTCCTGAGTTTGGACAATATATCCAAAATAAAGTTATTGGTACGGGGCAGACAACATTAGCGCTGCAAAATTTGCTATTGCAACTGGAGAGCCTAAAGTGCGAGAACATTCAATCAACACAAAGTGTTCGTCTATGCCTCCACCAGAGATTTTGCGGAAATGAAGTGCAGCAAGACTCTGCCGAATTCATGAATGACCTTCTAAATCTTCTTGAAATGGAAAACGTAGGATTCGAAAATTGTCTTTCTCATGAAATTGAAGAACAACGAAGGTGTGCGAAATGTGCTTTAACCCATCCCGAAAGGCAGACGTCTTCAATCCTGGTACAGAATACCTCGTACGTGATTAACATGCCAACTGACCCTGTCTCTAAAGTTCACGGAATAGAATTCTCCGAACTTTTTGATAAATGGCAAAAATTTGAATCACGTTGCGTTCATTGTGGTCATCAAGAAATGGAATCTCGAAGTGTTTTACGATCTGTAAACAAGTACCTTTTATTAAATTTAGCGAGGTTCCAATTCGTTCCCTCTGCTGTACGGAACCAACCAGGTGTGGCAGTTAAACTCAGGTACCCGATTATAAATTTTGTCAATCAAAAAGTGAAAATCGGAGTTATGACATTTAAAACTAAGGCCGCTGTTATTCATCATGGTTCATCGACGATCTCCGGGCATTACACTTGTTTGGTTCATAGGAAACACGGCAAAGATAACTGGGTGCTTTGTAATGACTTAAAGGTAGAATCTCGAAAAACATTTGTGCGACAAAAATCTACAAGCGAGTCTTTGCCAAATAGTTGAACGCCAATAGAGTAATATTGAGGGAACTATTTATCGCGTATGTGATTCGGTTTAGTAACCTTGCTCCAAATGTTACGATGTTGATAACTGGGTTCTAGAAACAGACCTACCCTAAGATATTTTGTTAAGCAAGGATTTGCGTTTAATGTCATGATTGATTCCTCTCTCATTAAAACAAAAATATTGAATATTGATGTAAAATAGCATTTTCATAAAATGCGTAGATGCAGCATCGATTTCCAAGTGTTCGTGGTCGAGGATCCCAACGCTCAAACCGAGGGGATAGACGCGGCCATAAACCTTACTACAGACAAGGTCGCTACTAATTCAAAAAAAAAAATATTTGATTTTTTATTTCCGAAAATTTTCCCTTTAAATACCTACATTTTGTTTTACTTTAAACATTTACTACATGTTTTCTTAACTCTCCTTACAGTTTAATTCGTAATCGTTAAAAAACTTCCACAAAATTTTTATTCTTAATTATTCATAATCCTCCCGAATATGTTATTTAATTCACTCTAATATTATTACTAAAACTATTCCAAATAACATTATAAAGTTTTCCTTAACAATTACTATCTGTAATCAAACTAAATCCTTTCATTAGTCACCCTCATATATTGTTCTCCATATTAATACATTTCATTCTTTCAAATGTTTAATATCACTATTAAAATTTATAGTAAATATTTTAATCTTTCACCTCTTAAATCTTGTACCCAAAAAAATATAGTAATCATTTATCTTCAATTTTTTTCCAAATAACATCCCAAATTTAAATACTTATTATTTGCTCTTTAAATACTCATTAAAGATATTTTATTTTATGTCTCAATTGAACTTGTTAATCATATAAAGATAAAAACGTTTTCCATGTCATTCGATTTTCTGGAATTCTTAATTAATTTAGATCACAGTCTTTAGATCGTTATAGAAATGACGGATTCTTATCTAGACATCTGAAAGCCTAATGAAAATACTATTTTTGGCACCCGTACTTCGCTAATAATACCTGCTTTATAAATAGGCCATTTCAATGGGAAGGAAGCGCACGGTTTAAAACAAAACTTTCCTAGGTATTACATTTGTTAATTTCACAAAAACATATAGGCTCACATTACCTAGATAAATTATTTATTACTATAACAAGTTGGGAAAGCAAACTAAACCTCTCCATCGAGACGCAATTAAAAGGTTTTTCTTAAATAACTAAATAAATAAAATTGATATTAATTATTTTAATCGTCATTAATTTACCTTAATTCTAGTTAAATCGTTTTAGGAAACTTTTTTCCTAAAATCATTTTAACGTAGCTATTGTTCACGTTTGAATTAAAGCGTATGCCTCTTTAAGAATTTTTTGGAAATTTAGGGTATATAAGGCGATTGATTCAGATTAAATGATAAGACGACAAGAAAACACGAAATTTCGTGACAATTTGGTGAAAATCCTGCCATTAAAAGGCTAGACGTTTCACGTAACCCTAGCCCAAGGTTCTTATAGAAACTTCGTATTATAAGGTTGGCTTATAAAGCCGTTTTTTAAAACGAAAAATCTGGCTCGAAAAACGGGGGGCAATACTTTGGTTTTTTCCCTTCTTATGACGTGGTTGGATCCCGGGGAACCAAAGGAAACAAGACTTCGCGTTTGAGCATCCTCTCGAATAATGGCCCGTTCCTCCTATAGGAGGAAAGTTAAACGCGGGAAGCCGGGAACCCAGTAAAGACTCGAGTGCGAAGTTTGGCCGGCACCGCGGTTGGTTAAAAATGAAAATTAAAAATGTCGAGCTTTGAAAGTTTTTCAAGTTTCAAATAACGTAAGAATAAACCCCTTTTATGCTAATTTCAAGCAATACATGAGTGGTATTACTATTAAACTCTAAATTTCATAAATTATAGCGACCAAGGCTTAGCTCCAACTTTCCATTTAAGAATTAAGATTGAACATCAATTCAATTTGTAATCTGCCTAAGTTCAGACTGCATCTCATTTTAAGTTACAGCTGAAATAAAATGCCTGGCCTGCGGTGCTCCGTGCTTGACTGTGATAATTCATTAATAAGGACAAAAGGTATATCGGGAGAAGAAAATGGAAAAGCTCACTGTGACTATGTAGAAACAGAATATTTATAATTCTCAGATACATTTGTTATAAATTTGGTTCTACAGTTGATACAGTATTACACTAGCGTTTTTAGGCTAGTCAATAAATTTTATTGTAAACAAAGTGTCCTAATTACAACACATGTTAAAGCTAAAGTATGTGATAATTTTCTAAATTTCTACCTCATTTTTGTTAAAAATAAAATGGACTATTGAGAGCTGAATTTATAGAATCAAAAATTAAGAAGTTATATATTCATTTAGGTCTACTGTGTTAAGAATTTGGAAACGTATACGTTATAATATGCAATAGAAAAATGTTCCACTTCACGCATTTTGCTAAGACAGACATTTTTGAAATCCGCGTAATACCCCCAAAAATGTACTTTCCAAAGGCTGTTGGGATCCAGCTACGTCACTCGCGACTGCCCGGAGAGGAGAGAGAATTTTCCTTTCAGCGAGACGTTTTTTTTCGCAAATAAGCACCCCTTGACCCTAGCCAATCGCCGCGTACTTCTTAATACAAACGATGGGAGTAGAAGCCAATATATTGCTTTCTGCTCTGATTTGCGAACTGCGAACGCGACGACAGACAAACAGGAAGACACACACAGAAACGTTCAGTGTAATACCTCTCCGTGACGTCATCGTCACTCGGATAGGTAAAAACGTTTCTCCCCAAAAAGGGTCAGATATTATACAAAAACGAGTTTTGCTTCGCAGTCCTTAACTGCATTTATACTCAATCCCACGTCAAACCCACAAAGGGGCAGAAATTAAAATTTAATTGTTCTGAAGAAATTAGAAATTTATATTTCTGTAGAAATTATAAATAAAAATAGGTTTTGAAATTTGGAATCAACTTTAATCGATAAGATAAATTTTCTTTGAATTGCATAGCTCAAATATTTTTTATCATTCGAAATTTTCCAAAAAAAAATGGGTATAAATGCGGCCTTTTGGAACAGAATGCGTTTTAAATTTTAGGACGATTATCAGTTCAAGTCATTAAATTTCAAAAGTCTAGCGTACAAACGTTTCAGTTCAAGTTCAGTAACCACTCAATTTATGAAATGCATTGCACATCAAGTCGAACACTATTATTAATCAAAACTCTATACCATCGATCCATAACCATTTGTTCAGATAACAGTTGCCACATACCAATTCCCCAAAACAGCAACTTATTTTATTTCCGTGGATCAAACAAATTGCACCATCGTGTGTATACATCATACAACGTCACTAGAATTCATAAACTTGTTACTAAAATTCATTCTGTAATTGCTTGCATCGAATAGTTCACATGCGTAGTTTATATGGTAATACGTTTCTACAATTAAAGCTCAAATGTGGAGAGGACAAGTATTATTGTAACTAGCTTATACTCGATGTGAGATGTAAATATAGCGATAAAATACATGACAATAGATCATCGTGACTTTCATTCGAAAATTACAAGTAGTCTCGGATTTTTGGATGAACAACTAGTTTTGCTATCGCACAATGCTTCCGGTATAATCTTTAAAATAAAAAGTTAGGCTATCCACTCACCGGAGTAGTAGTATCAGGGCTCAAGTATATCAGTAAAATAGTCAAAAAAATTTTTTGTCCATAAGATTAGCAATGTCTTACAATTTATATGCTAGAGTCTGTCACATTGAATGAAAGTTCAGTTTTTACAGAGCTAATATTAGAACGGTGCAGGTATATGAGGCACTTACAATCGTACGCTATATACTTTCTAGGTTTCTACACGGCATAGAGGTGATTTAAATTAAAATTCATACACTCTAATAAAAATTTAAGTCAAATAAATATTCCGAGTTCTTACATTACTTGTGAAATTGATAGATTGATCATGCCGTATGTTTCAAAGGCCGCATTTATACCCATTTTTTTGGAAAATTTCGAATGATAAAAAATATTTGAGCTATGCAATTCAAAGAAAATTTATCTTATCGATTAAAGTTGATTCCAAATTTCAAAACCTATTTTTATTTATAATTTCTACAGAAATATAAATTTCTAATTTCTTCAGAACAATTAAATTTTAATTTCTGGCCCTTTGTGGGTTTGACGTGGGATTGAGTATAAATGCAGTTTTTAAGGACTGCGAAGCAAAACTCGTTTTTGTATAATCCTCTAAATGATCCAGTTCTTCCATAGATGTGACTGGCAAATTTAGGTGATCTACATCCATTTTTGAAACAGCCTCGTTATTGACAAGAATTTTGTTTAGGAGAGATGTATTCACTTCCAATTGATGCTTAATATACTCCAAATATTTAAAAATCTTTTGCAAACCTATAAATCGAGGCAAATTAAATTAATAAATTTCGATTATTTCAACAATTTTATACCATCATATACAAACTGGAATCTTTGTAACAGAAAATATCCTTACTAATGTCCTGAGAATTGTTCGTTTGCTTTCCTTGTAGCTTCAGTTCTGTGCTCGACGGAATATAAGATCTGGTTATATCACCAGTGCTATTGGAAGACGTATTAATGTTCAAGCTGCTTGCTACAGATTCTTCTCAAAAGCTAGAAAGTCTGGCTTTGTTTCGGTTTTGACTTTCGGTTTCGGTGGGTGAAACCTCGTGGGCTGATAATGCATTTTCCGAAGTTGATGGCATTGCAAAATAATCATCAAGTTCAAATTGACTCTGTTGAACAGAATGTTTTTCCAAAAGAGTTGGTGTTGAAACAGGCGACGCAGATAAATTTATATTGAAGGACTAATTGATATTTCATGGCAATTTGATTGTTGTTAGAAACCTTAAAATAATATATATGTAAATATTTTAGCTAACAGACACAGAAAACAAATTACCATTCTTAGACGGGCCATTCGGAAATTCCATAGGTTTTGGGAGGGTGAACCCCTTCCGAGGTGAAAGTTGCTTAGATCTTTTAATTAGGCCCGGCTGGTCTTAAAAAAAATTCAATTATTGTATATTTGTCTTGTCAAATAAAAATTAATTAAAATTGAAACAAGTGTATTATATAGCAAATTTGGGAGTCCTTTCTTTAAAGTATAACTAAATTGTAAACACTGACACATCTTTTTGTGTTATGGAAAACAGCAGGGTTGGCCAAATTACTAATTGACAATTACAAATTACTAATTACAATTACAAATTACAATTGTAATTTGTAAATCAATTACATTTTTTCTGAACTTAATTGTAATTGGTAATTGTAATTTCACAAATATTGTAATTTTTAATTGGTAATTTTTAATTGTCGTTTTTAAAACATTGTAAAAGTAGTTCAATTACATTTGTCAATTACAATTACAAAATATGCAAACTCGATGCAAACAAATGCGGAAATAGTATGAATCAGATTCTCTGACTGAACGGAATCATCTTAAGTGGGTATTTATATTGTACAGCACAAGGCTAGGTTGAATAGCTTCTTTGCAGTGTAAGCTACATTTGAACAAAATAGACAGTAAAATATTTTCTCACGGTAGCTTTTGGCGTTCGAGGATAGGGTAAGTTACCCTATAAAAAAACCTTGGTTTTTCAATTTTCTTCGTGAGTTTTATTTTTGTGATATGACTGATTTCGTAATCTAATTACGGATCTCTTGTTTATGGTACGGATTACGTGATTTTCCATTTTATCAATGATTTCGTATGAGTTTGTAGTTGACTAGTTTGTAGTGGTAGTTGTCAAAAATGTGATTTCGCTAGAAGCGAACGGCATATCGTTGAAATTGATAAGGGATGAAGTTAATGAATTCCTACGATCTAAAATCACTACGCTACATATATTTTCCCATGTTAAGCAATCATTTCTAAAGTATAACACTTTGTAATTGTAATTTATAATTTGTAATTGAATGATTCCGAATTTATAATTGTAATTTATAATTTGTAATTTATGAAACTTTTCATTTGTAATTGTAATTTGTAATTTGTAATTTAAGGTTCATGTAATTTGGCCAACCCTGGAAAACAGCACTCCCGCAATGATTTTTCGCGATATTTTCCTTGACATTGAAACCAAAAAGGATTAATGAGAGCGTCGAAGCAGTACATTCGCATATTTATTTCATTGAGAAACTATTTCGTCTGCCTGTGTTTTGGCTCCACCCACTAAATACTTGCCTCACTTAACAATATTTTATACTGCATGGAATTCGCTGTCTGTAATTCCATATAGGCAATACATTTGTTGCTTATAAATATTCTATTTTTCTAGATGTTTTCTAAAATATTTAGGTTAAGCTTCTACATCTGCAAGCAGAACCTTAACCTATATACAGTGTGGAAAAGATCAGAGTGCCCACATTTTTCGGACATTTTATAACAAAAAAAACTCGAGATCAATTAGGAAATTAATTGTAGTGCATTTCCCAGACTCATGGCAAATTTAATTAAAGAATTCTCTGGCATCCACTAAACAAATCGTTCATGTACCTTCAAAATGTTAATGAAAAATTAGTTTTTGTAAGATATCATAATCCTGCAACAAACAGGAAATTAATGTCCTTCAGCGCAAATGTTCGATGTGTCTACCTTCCTGATGTAGAAATTCTTCAAGTCTACTGGCCATTGATTCGCGTATGTGGCGAAGCATTCCTGGGGTGATGTTGCCAATGGCGATTCTTTTTCTGGCTTTAAGGTCGTCGGGTGAAACTGGTTCAGTTGCGTATACCTTTCTCTTGACATAGCCCCAGAGGAAGAAATCTAACGGAGTTAGGTCAGGAGACCTTGGAGGCCAGGGCGTTGGTCCACCCCTACCAATCCATCGGTTAGGGAACTCGTTATTCAGCCACTCTCTTACGGGTACGGCGAAGTGCGGTGGCGCGCCATCCTGTTGGAACCACATATCCCTCACTACTGCCAATGGTAAATCATTAATGGCATCATTAAATTCTTGGCGCAAAAACTCCAAGTAATGTTGCCCGGTGATGTTCTCGTCAAAAAAGAATGGCCCAATGATTCTGTCGCCAATGGTGCCAACCCACACATTGGTTTTCTAACGCACCTGATGGTAATGCTCCCGAAGCCAGTGAGGATTTTGCTGCGACCAATAGTGAAGGTTATGTCGGTTGACTGTTCCATCTCGATGGAATGTAGCTTCGTCAGAGAACATAACCTTGCTAAGGAAACCTGGCATTTCTTCATCGAGGAACCGCATTGCCATACAAAAGTCCTGACGCCTAAGATAGTCATCCCCTGTTAACGCTTGGTGTAGGTGAATTCGGTAAGGATGGAATCGGTTCCGATGCAAAATCGACAGAGCTGTACGATGGCTAATGCCACACTCGTCTCCTACCGCTCTACTGCTGGTGTGAGGGTTGGCTTCGAACCTTGCCACAATGTCCATGTCTCGGGCTTCGTTTCCAACTATCAGGTCAACCCTACGTTGACGTTGTTGAACCGTAAAGCTACCTTCCTAGCTACCAAACCTAGTAGGTTAGCTTCTAGCTTACCAAAAGTCCTTCGAGCAGGTGGCCTTCGGTTCGGAAAGCGTTCGGTGTACAAAATAACTGCCTGGCGAGTATTTCCTCGGCATTCACCCATAACGTAAATCATATCACGATTAGTAAAAAGTACCAAGCTAATTTAATTCGTAGGTGGGGCACACTTCCGGAGTCAACTACCGTGAGATAACCTCGTATTTACGGCCTAGAGGTCACAAACCCAAAAAATAACCCTTAATGCACATTGGCCCCTGTTAACAGCCGCGATAGTTCTGCCCTCCATGGCAGTAGGTGTTTTTTTGTTGTCGTTAGAAGGACATTAATTTCCTGTTTGTTGCATGATTAATCTTTCAACAATTATGATAAAAACTAATTTTTCATTAACATTATTGTATTGATTTATTATTTGTAACTACTTGAACGATTTACCGAATTCACCTACACCAAGCGTTAACAGGGGATGAGTATCTTAGGCGTCAGGACCTTTGTATGGTAATGCGGTTCCTCGATGAAGAAATGCCAGGTTTCTCTGACGAAGCTACATTCCATCGAGATGGAACAGTCAACCGACATAACCTTCACTATTGGTCGCAGCAAAATCCTCACTGGCTTCGGGAGTATTACCATCAGGTGCGTTGGAAAACCAATGTGTGGGTTGGCATCACAAGCGACAGAATCATTGGGCCATTCTCTTTTGACGAGAACATCACCGGGCAACGTTACTTGGAGTTTTTGCGTCAAGAATTTACTGATGCCATTATTGATTTACCATTGGCAGTAGTGAGGGGTATGTGGTTCCAACAGGGTGGCATGCCACCGCACTTTGCCGTACCCGTAAGAGAGTGGCTGAATAACGAGTTCCTTAACCGATGGATTGGTAGGGGTGGACAAACGCCCTGGCCTCCAAGGTTTCCTAACCTAACTCCGTTAGATTTCTTCCTCTGGGGCTATGTCAAGGGAAAGGTATACGCAACTGAACCAGATTCACCCGACGACCTTAAAGCCAGAATGAGAATCGCCATTGCCAACATCACCTCAGGAATGCTTCGCAACGCCCGCGAATCAATGGTCAGTAGACTTGAAGAATGTCTACATCAGGAAGGTAGACACATCGAACATTTGCGCTGAAGGACATTAATTTCCTGTTTGTTGCAGGATTAATCTTGCAACATTTATGATATCTTACAAAAACTAATTTTTCATTATCATTATTGTATTGATTTCTTACAAATTCTCATTTTTGTGATAATTTGAAACTACATGAACGATTTGTTTAGTGGATGCCAGAGAATTCTTTAATTAAATTGCTATGAGTCTGGAAAATGGACTACAATTAATTTCGTCATTGATCTCGAGTTTTTTTTTATAAAATGTCCGAAAAATGTGGGCACTCTGATCTTTTCCACACTGTATTTTAGAAAACATCAAGAGAACTCGAATAGTTTAAGCAACATCGATCTTCTAAAGACCAAACTATAAGTGAATATGGCTGCTAGAACTGGCGAACAACGAGTTTTTAAAACATTGGCCACCTCCTTCAAAAACCTATAAAGCAGTTAAGGATATATATTCAAAATTTTTCGTACATAATCCGTTTTTGGTCAAGCTAATTTCAAACTCTTGATTTTCACTCAACTATTAAAATACATTGAATACCAGTATCTTCGTCGTCGGAAACGTTAAGGTATCCCGAATCAAAGCATCCATTTGCCGGGCGCTTCAAATGTTTTATCTTTCTGTTTTCTTTTCCATGGAGAGATTCGTCTTTGTCTGTTCTTTCTCCGATGTCAGAGTTCAGCTCGAAAATTTTACATTTCGTTTCTGCGCTTTAATATTTGTCTAAAAGTCATTGAATCATTAAAATGGCTCACTATACATTGCGACATTATTTTACCTGACACTATTCTTCTTACAGCATAGGGGACTCGCCGGCCACTATGGCTTTAATTATCCTTTCACTCGAATTAAATGGTGGCCAAAAGCTCTCTTCTTTGGCTTCATTAAGCCATTTTTCGTGAATCACACCGCACTCTCTATCTCCACTACCATTAATGTCCGAAAATTCTACCACCTTGAACATTGTCTTCAGTACAGGAAAATTAGTTGTTAATAAATCGTTTGAAAACGCCATATTAAGGTGTAAACAGCAATTCTACACCGACCATTCTTTAACTCAAGACCTTGAGACCTTTAAATATCATTCGAATGTAATAATGGGACTACTGTATTACTTATGGGATTATTAGTTATCGGCAAGTAAAAACATTTGTGGTCAATTGCACAAACAGGCCACGCTTGTAACCTTGACAGTTGTGAAACCTTTTTGATACCAAAGTTTGAAGATGGGCACCGATATATATAAGCGTCAGTTGAATATTTAAAACTTCGCGCAATCAGAAATATTTCTTTAGATTGTCTAACTTCCACAATATTTTCCAATAGAACGATTTCCCCAGTTTTTAGATGTAAACAGTTATCGGGTTTTCTATTTCTTAAAACAAAACCTTTGAATAAAAGTCTCCGGTACTGAAATCCATTTATTCCATCTATCATAGGGCCTTCATTATGATCTAACTGAGGTTCTATTTTACTTAAATCTACTTGCATTAACGCTCGATCCGGATTAAGACATTTTAATTCATTTAATCTAGCAATTACCTGCTGGAGGGGCTTGTGCGGAGATCTAACTAACTTTTTCAAACGACCAAGAAAGGACTCAAAGGGAAAAGCCGAAAAATTGTCAAGGAATCCGTATATTTTAACATATTCAGCTAAATGAATCAGATTATGTATATTATACACATGAATTTCTTTACCATATAATTCATGTGCAACTTCAACAAAACTGATTAGCAGTGAGCCTGCATAGTTTATCAGATCATCTGAAGGATTTTTTTGGCATAAAATGGTAATTGCACAGTGTAATAGCTGGAAATGGTCAACTAAATGGCTTGGAAGTAGATTTCGGAATGCGAATACTCCCTTATACAGTAGAAATTGTCTAAATTCGGTGGCTTTCCATTTATCAACTTTCTTGAAAACTCTTCGGGTGTGAACTCCGAAAAACCTTTTAGCTTTATAGAAATTTGATCCAAAATATGGGCAGGCTGTTTTACTAAAGATTTAGATTTAGATAAGAACTTAATAATTCTTTTTACTCCTCCCAAACAAACTAAATGCATGTAATCTAAGGGAAAATTATGGATCGTGTTAATAGGCAAATTTAATAGCGGCGAGTCTTCTTGACTATGATGCTCTGCCTGAGTTTTGTTTCTAAAACTTGCATCACTTCGAAGAGAGGAATTTGTTAAATTAAAAACAACCCTGCCAAAATAATTACCTCTTTGTTCGCAATAGTCACAACCAAAGTAGCCGTTGTGATTTTTTATGCATTTTATATACGCTTTAGCGGGTGCGTCACAAATAAAAGGACCTATTTCATTACCCCTAACTAGAAGCCCAGTTTGAATTAGTTAAGTTAATTCGACAACTAGTTTCTGAAGATATAACTGAAGGGATTTTGGCTTCCCATTCCCGATAAACAAACCAACAACAAACGGTTCAGAATTTCTTAAGTCACAACATCTCGCTAAAATGGGCCAAAAATCAGAATACGCGCTCTTGTATACCGGGATTCCATCAAAATTAAACATTATTTTAAGAACATTAACATCAGACATTCTAACTCCACTTTTTAATTTATTTAACAGCCCATCTTGTAAACCCAATTGGTAATATTGTCCGTTATTTAATTTATCAACTTCCAGCGAATGTTGAGTTAAGCTTTGTAAAAGTGTCCTTGAATCTAAAGGCATGGAAGGATGATCCGGTTTCAAAAGTTTTAGCAGCCCATTTAAAGCGGCATGGCTTATATTGAAATTCAGGGCCCATTGTTTTAAATTTTCGCGTAAATTGGGTGTAACAGTTTCATCACTTCTAATGTCAGAATCAGGGCTTAAAATATCGTCATCTTCTCCAATATTACAGTCACTTTCCGTAATAGACTCAGACCGATCACTATCTACGAATCCAACGCTTACATTTTCCGATCTGATATTTATGTTTTCAAGGATTGTATCGTCTAAACTTTCACTATTTGAAACAGGAACTGGCGTGTCTGTTTCTGAATCAATCTCACAGCCATTAACTAATTCCCTCATACGCTGGCTAACATTAGCCGTTATATGTCTGATTTTTTGCCTTTTCGAAAGCTCTTGATAACGCTTCATTATACCTTTCAAGATGAAAAATATATATGCATTAATGTATTAGCGCTATCTTGATAAATTATAAACAAAACCTATGAAAATCTAGATAATATCAGGAGTACATAATAACTCTTCTTCCTAAGGAGGGTTCTGATAACATAGGGTAACGCGGAAACTCAACCTTCAGGGGATAATAGGGAGAGGGCAAACCCATTCTTGCCACGTCATGGGCTTTTATCTCTTACCTCGATTACATCCCCCTAACGGGGGAACTTCAGTATCGCGCCTACAAACGCTCCCCTAAGTAGAGGTATAAAATGACATCGGATGTTCTTTCCCTCCCTGACAAACGCCCTCTCCCTATAGCCGAGTGTTAGGATTGTTTACAGTTTTAAAGAAATAAAAAGTGCTATCAACACGAACATGAAGGCGTTTGACTGTTTTAAATATTCCCTAACAAGTTAACAATTCGAACTACCAGTAAAAAAAAACCTTTAGGTAAAACTGCGCTGAGTAGTGACATTTAAATTTTAAACGCAAAGCTGGAAACTAACCTCAAGCTAGCCGACCGAAATCAAATGGGTAATGCGATAGATAAGGAGGTCTAATTTTTTTAGACCTCAATTTAAAAAGAAAGATTTTAAAAAGCGAACGACCGAACATTAGGAGCACTATACTAAAGGAGACGTAGCTGTATTTTAAAGCACTTATAAAGCAACGTTAAATTTTAATCCTTAAATATTACTCCAGGGAAAATGTCAATAAAAAACGGTACTAGATGGTAGGTGTCATTGCCATATTGGAGAAAGAAAATGTGGGCTTCAACAAATTGCTGTGAATGACGGTCGGTCACGATGAAGTCTATACAATAATCGCTTATTTATTTGTACGGCCACGGTTGTTAAAGGGAGGGTGAAGTAGAAAATCAAGTGGTTTTTTATCAATTCTTCTACTAATTATAAAAAGCCAGGGGGTTACGCGATTGGTCGGACGTCCTTATTTAAAATTATCCTTTAAATCTGAACCTTATTTGAATTTTAAAAACATTCGGAAGTATTTCCTGAATGTTTGGCTATGCAGACTGGTCTTGTAATTAGTAGAAGAATCGATAAAAAATCACTTGATTTTCTACTTCACCCTCCCTTTAAATAGTTTTTTTTTCAATAGGTTTATGAAGAGTCATAAAAAAAACTGAATGACCTTGACTGTTCCAAAATTCACACCCCCATCCCTTCTCCTATGCTAAAGAGAGCTCGGTTTTACAGTGGAAGGGGGCGTTTTCGGCTAATAGTTTTTTCTCTATCGATAGGGCAAATTTTGGCGTACGAGTCGCACTTAAACCGGAGATATGAGAAAAATTACCGCGAGGTGGCGAATGTGTCGCCCTTCTTCAGTATTGCTACTCAAGAGAGGGGAGTCCCAAACCCCGCTTTTGGTTACTTCCTAGGCTAATTTAATGGACTTCTGACATTACTCATTTTCTTAAATTTACTGTTTAAGACACTGTTTCCTTTATACCCTTTCTTACTAGCCCTCTTTAAACGTTTTTGAAATACTTAACGTATTTCGGGGCCCAGTGTGAATAATTTAGTTAATTAGTGCATTTTTTATTATCATTTTTATTATTATCAGTTTTTGTTTGTTATAATTCTTTTCTTTACTATTTTTTTTTGTGTATTTTATTTTTTTCTCTTCCAAACGATCAAAACATGTTTGTGCAAAAATTTGTAAAAATAACCCGAAATTTGTAGAAAAACAACTTGTTTACTTGAAACTTTCCACCTGAAAAGAAGAAAGAACCAGAAATTCCCTCAACCCTTTAGGATGATCCTAAAGGTTTTCAGGATGATCCTAAAGGTTTTCGTGTCCACAATAGGACAGAATTCTCTTAGAGACCCAAGCGAACGGGTCAACTAGAACTTTAGCCAAAAATAAACCAAGTTTTTTAGTATAAAAATAACTTTGACTTTTTTCTTAACCTAAACCTTCAACAAAAAATAGAAACCAAACAACAGAAACCAAATAGATATCAGTAAGAAATAGAAATTAGCAAATAGTGTAAAAAACTAAAGTAGTAAAGATTAACTACAGATTTTTCAGCCAAAATAGCTCTCCCAAAAATTAAAATAGCTACGAACTTAGTCGTATGGAAAAAACTACAGCCATAAAACAATCATTTAAAGATTCATACCATTTGCACAAGGAGGATTGGCTTTATACTCACCCAGTGGGTACTCAGGCCTTCTTGCGTAACACCTGAAGCCTGGCCTCCCTGTGTAAATGGTATGAATCCTCCTAAATCCTGTAAACTATGTAAAACAGCAAGTTTCATCATTTCTATTTTATTCCCTTCTTTTTCATTCAGGATAAGTTCTTTTTGCTGATGCACGATTTCCTTTAAGTGATTGGCTATATTTTTTTGTGTTGTTTTGACACATCTTCTATTAGCCCCACGAACTGAGTTAGCGTAGTTTTTCTATGACCCGTTCCATAGCGAAAATCTTTCTTAGTACGCGCCTACTACGCTAGGGATGAACCGATACCATATCGGTATCGGTTGAATTTTCGGGTTTTGGATAATAGTGAGTAAATATCGGTATCGATCGTTATCGGTTCATGTTTGTACCTGTATCGATCGGTATCGGGTTAAGCCTGGGGTCCTATTCTGAGACGTTCGGTAGGACGTCTACCGAACGAAATTTGTCGTTAGCGGCCGAAAATTTCGTTAGAGGGCAAAGTAGCGATTCTGAGGCGTTCGGTAGAGATTTTGTTCGGTAGGAATGACGTGAAATGATCGGTACGATAACGATAGGGATTTGCTTGCGTTAGGCTTGTACAGTCGCCGCAATCAAAAACTTTCTCTCTCGCGACGTCTTGTTTCAATCATAAGCCGCAAAAAATTGATCTGATACAATGGTATAAAAAACGTATCTTATATTGTTGTTTCAATAAATTTTTTACTAAGCGTTTTTTTTCACTCTCCACTTTCCATTTCCAACTGCTAAATAGGGGTTTTGAATGATTGGGATGATTTTAAAGAGAAGGTGAACAGTTGAGCATAGCTCGTCCGAATTACCGAATGACATTCCAGTAAAGGGAGAGTGATGTTAATTGCAATTTTCTGAATACACGTCCCCCACGGAATCAATGCCTTGAGCCATATTTTTATGGATAGAGATCCCCTTTAATGTTGCACAAATATATAATCAACAATTGTGGAATGAAACTTCAAATTTTCCTCCGGTGAAGATATGGCCACGGGTGCGACATTCTGTTCCACTATGGTTCGCAAATGCCAGGGGGTGGAGAATGATTTCTATCTAGATTAGTGGGCGATTCTTGATGTCAGTTTCAACATAAGTCTGCACGAACGTTTGGTTGAAAACGGCGCATTTCGGAGAGAACCATCTAGAAATTCAATGGCCAACCAATTCCCTCAATATGTCACCCATTGAAAACCGCTTGGTGGAGGAAATACAGGTTCACTGAAAAGGAGAATACCCACATTCAAAGCATAGCATGGGTCACAAAGTGGTGCCTACATTTGAGGAAGTGGTTGTGTTCATTGTATTCAACTAATTGGGATTCGCCATAACGAAGATGACGAACCTTTCTCAAGAAACACTTTATTTACAATGCGAAATTAGCATTATACTAAAGTTCCACTAGTCTTAGCAGTGTATCCGATAGCAAATTATGGTCTTTTTGAGAATCAATGGAATCTGCTGAGCTGCACGAAGTATTAAATCCTTGAAGGTTAAGTAAGGACGCAATGTAGAGTGTGTATATATTTTATTGAGAACTACCCAACCAACATAACAAGTTAAATAAAGAATAAAGACACTTTGCTAATTACTATCGAACATTTATTCTTAATTATGAACATGGTTAGGATAAATACATTTATGCGTTTTCATTTTTAATTTCATTATGCGATTAATATTTGATCATCTTACCGTTGGCGTTTACAACCTGTTGCATTCTCTGCGGCATTGATGAAAACAGATTGTTTATATAATCGGGCCGCTCACCAACCTCTTCCCATGCGGCCTGGATGATGGTGAAAAGTTCGTCCTTATCATTGGGAATTATATTGTTCTGGGATACAATCCTTTTCATAATCGCCGCTTATGGTGAAAATGGGCGATTGACCGACAAACCAAGACCTGGAACTCCACGCCTTACCACTGCAGAAGAAGACGACGTTATTGCTGCTCTTGTTGTGAATAATCCTACCACCACGGTTCGATCTGTAAAATCCATCATGGAATTGGAAGCGTCGGAAACAACGATTAGAAACCGATTACGTGACGTTGGGCTACACAGTCGTATCGCCGCGGAGAAGCCATATCTCAAACCAGAGCACGAACAAGAACGCCTAGCATTTGCGCGCGCTCACCTGCACTGGAGGAACGAATGGGATGAAGTTGTCATCAGCGACGAATCAACATTTTGTTCATCTACGGACCATCACGTAAGAGTGTGGAGAGAGAAAGGGACCCGATATGATGCTGCTAACATTCATTCAATCCGGAATAGCGGACGGTTTTCTGTGTCAGTGTGGGGTTATATTTCAAAACATGATATTGGCACCTTAGCACGAATAGAAGGGCACCTAAATTCCGATAAGTATATTGATGTATTGGAACATACGTTTTTCCCTCATGTTGTAGACAATCATTTTCCGGACGGTAAATTTATATTTCAACAAGATAATTCGAGTATACACAAGTCACGTGCAACCATGGCGTATTTGAAGGAGAATCATCCGGAAATAGATCTAATTACCTGGCCAAGAAATTCACCCGACTTATCTCCAATCGAAAACGTCTGGGCGATTATGAAAAGGATTGTATCCCAGAACAATATAATTCCCAATGATAAGGACGAACTTTTCACCATCATCCAGGCCGCATGGGAAGAGGTTGGTGAGCGGCCCGATTATATAAACAATCTGTTTTCATCAATGCCGCAGAGAATGCAACAGGTTGTAAACGCCAACGGTAAGATGATCAAATATTAATCGCATAATGAAATTAAAAATGAAAACGCATAAATGTATTTATCCTAAACATGTTCATAATTAAGAATAAATGTTCGATAGTAATTAGCAAAGTGTCTTTATTCTTTATTTAACTAGTTATGTTGGTTGGGTAGTTCTCAATAAAATATATACACACTCTACATTGCGTCCTTACTTAACCTTTAAGGATTTAATACTTCGTGCAGCTCAGCAGATTCCATTGATTCTCAAAAAGACCATAATTTGCCATCGGATACACTGCTAAGACTAGTGGAACTTTAGAATAATGCTAATTTCGCATTGTAAATAAAGTGTTTCTTGAGAAAGGTTCGTCATCTTCGTTATGGCGAATCCCAATTAGTTGAATACAATGAACACAACCACTTCCTCAAATGTAGGCACCACTTTGTGACCCATGCTATGCTTTGAATGTGGGTATTCTCCTTTTCAGTGAACCTGTATTTCCTCCACCAAGCGGTTTTCAATGGGTGACATATTGAGGGAATTGGTTGGCCATTGAATTTCTAGATGGTTCTCTCCGAAATGCGCCGTTTTCAACCAAACGTTCGTGCAGACTTATGTTGAAAACTGACATCAAGAATCGCCCACTAATCTAGATAGAAATCATTCTCCACCCCCTGGCATTTGCGAACCATAGTGGAACAGAATGTCGCACCCGTGGCCATATCTTCACCGGAGGAAAATTTGAAGTTTCATTCCACAATTGTTGATTATATATTTGTGCAACATTAAAGGGGATCTCTATCCATAAAAATATGGCTCAAGGCATTGATTCCGTGGGGGACGTGTATTCAGAAAATTGCAATTAACATCACTCTCCCTTTACTGGAATGTCATTCGGTAATTCGGACGAGCACGAGCTATGCTCAACTGTCACCCTTCTCTTAAAATCACCCAATCATTCAAAACCCCATATTTAGCAGTTGGAAATGGAAAGTGGAGAGTGGAAAAAAAAACGCTTAGTAAAAATTTATTGAAACAACAATATAAGATACGTTTTTTATACCCCTGTGTGCTATCAGATCAATAATTTGCGGGGCTTATGATTGAAACAAGACGTCGCGAGAGAGAAAGTTTTTAAATTGCGGCGACTGTACAGGCCTTATCTCATAAGAAAATGCCTACCGCGCATCTCATGAAGTCGCCGACTACAGTCATACTAAGAGAAGTCGTCTTACCA
>JAEQBA010001844.1:93361-118419 GCA_019434445.1 Phalangium opilio | reverse complement strand
AAACAAGGACTTATGCCCAGAAACTTTTGAAAGAGAAAGTTTAGTTATAGTGATTACGCATTTTAGTGATTATCCCCTCTAATTACCTTTAGCAATGCTAAAATGATCAAACGCATAACGCTCATTTAACACTATGTTAGCTCTATCTAAACCCACATTTGAATTAACCGCCAAAACGTTCCAGTCAAATATAACATAGATGACGATAGCTACCGAACGAGAACGAAACACATGAGGAGCGCGGTAGAAAAATCGTTATCTATTTAATTAGCACATACATAAAAAGAAAATAAATATAAAAACCCCAAACATACAAATTCATAAGTATCCGACCCCACAGATAAAAATTCAAAAGTTTCCGACCCCACAGATTAAGAGGTACCCCACCCCATATCACCCCGACATTTTAGAGATAAAAATAAATAATAAAAAAACTCGGAGTTTCTATCAAGTCTCTATGGTTTAGTGGTTAGAACGTTTGTGTACTACGCCACCGACCCGGGTTCGATTCCGGGTCTGACCTGAAAAAATTTTAATATAATTAAATCTCTTACCGAGCCCAGTAACCCCTATGGGTGGGTTGTGGTAATATAAAGTTCCTTTTAAGCTAAAATCTGACGATAACGAAGCGACAACCCCGGCCACTATACTACTATACTACGACGGCTCGGGTCAAACTAAGAGCCTATCGTATACTACGATATGGCTAAAAATGCATTTCTTCTTTTGTTTTTTTAACAAAAACACACTTGTTTTCATGCTCACTTCTCTATATCGACGTATATCAATACACTTCTCTATATCGATAGTAATATTGCAATGGTCAAATATCAAGTTTAATAGCAAGCTTCTATATTAAGCCTAACCCTAACCGAACAAATTTAAGCCTAAATCATTGTAGAAATGGGTTATGCTAAAAAATGTTGAACTAAAATTTCGATGTAAAAACTGTGCCCAAACGAGCCCTTCAAATTGCGCAGAATTTGGCATCCTGGGTTTATTGCTGTACTCGACAAAGAGATTACGATAATATAAACATAACCACTAACGTTCGAAGTTAAAAATGAAAGTTAAAAAAAACAATATTTTTTAACTCTATAGAATCATATTTTTTGTGTATTTTGTCTTATTAAATATTATAAATAGACTTTCATTTATTGAAATTGATGATATATGGTTAATATTTAAAATCTTATACACGCTTTAAGATAAATTGTTTCTAGTATCTATTTTGAATCTCGCCTGAAAGCAAATATTTTCTTATCATATCAAATAGAACGCCAAGTTTAAATGATCCGGACATGATTGATACTTAAGTATAAGTCTTTCAAAAAGACTTCGGCTTTAAAGATTTCACTAGATACTTTATACAGACAGTATTAAGGTATGCAGTACAATCGCTACTGCCGACTTTGTAGCGCACCAAAAGTGGGAAGCCCTCACATGAGCAGTTCCCGTATGAGCGAATTTCATAATAGCGGTGCTCATAACAGCAATTACCAATACAACGGTTCTCGTAAACGCGGTGTACCATTACAACAGTTCTCTAAAGAGCGGAGAAACATATATGTAAAAAACGATAGTTGTTTATTTTGGTGTAAGCTGGCCCAACAGGGTTATATGAACTAGGTCAGATATGGATAATTTGGTTAGGTTAAAATTTATTATTTCAACTAAATAGCAGGTCATATTAGGTTAGGTAAATTTGGGGTTTTTATGCTTTGTTTCGTTTAGATAGCTTAAGGCTAGTAATATTTTGGAAATGGTGGAACAATGCTACTCCTTTTCCAAAATATTTTTGTTTATCTTCATTAACTTCCCAAATAGTAATATGCCTTTTCCCAAAAATTACTGTTTACAATTATCTACGTCCGAACTAAAAGCACCTTTCTCGAAATATTTTTCCATCCATCCAATAGTACAATATTTAAGTGTACCTTTAGAAAAATTCATAAACATGATCCGTTAGTACGTCACATTTTTGAAACCAACGAAAACAACTGTATTGTTAAGAAATGCGCCAAATTCAACGCAAACGCTGCTATCTCCCAAAATAGCAGCCGCTATTTCTAAAACAGCAGTTTTGAAAAACACCGCTGTGTTTTGAAATTGCGGTTGCTATTTCGAGAACTGCTCTACAGGGAACTGCTCATACGAGGTGCAGCCACAAAGGTAGGGTGGAAACCTTCGCCGCCAACCACTTTCATGCTTCTCTGGGATAAAGTTTTCACAATTTATGGGCTTTGAAAACAAAAACATTTAGTAATCGCAAATACCTTTAATTAGAGTGACGTGGATGTGTTAGTAACAGACGAACAGAACTAAAGTGACCCATTATTACTGGAGGCTTTGCTACTATTTTTTATGGCATTCCGTCTGGACATTTACCCGTTAGACGTATCTAAAATGGTCGCCGCCGACGGTTTTCAGCCTTTATTATTTAGTACGTTTCAGGTTTCTGGTTCGAGTTACGCTCGAAGTTCCAGAGCTATATTTTCAATTACAATTTTAAATATAGCCGTCTATGTTTGTGCAAGGTCTAAGCTAACAAAATACTTCTTTGCACTTCATAATAAACCATGTTTAAATAAAACTTTATGCCAAAACGACAAGTCCGGTACGCTTATATATATATTATGCAGTTTTCGATCGAAATATAAGTAACGAAATTAAATATAAGTGTTTCATTTCGAGCAATTTAATTATATTGGATTTTGGAATCTTTTAAATTTTCCAAAAAAATATCATTTTAAATTTTTAATTTGCAAAGGAATCGATATTTACGCCTTAGCATTGTATCAATATTTCACATCTGATTTCTTTTGCATTTTTTATAATTACACAAAAAATTATATCACATAAAATATATAGTGAAACAATTCGGTTCACTAGGGGCTACATCTATTAAAGTTTCAAAAATAAGAAGTAGCTTGGCGGAAATCATATTTCACATGGAAAAACCTAGTAATACCATTGAAAAGACATACTTACTTTAGTTGTGTTACAAATGAGAAACCAGACAACCTACGAAACGTCCATTTTAACTTTATCCATTAATATTGCTAAACATCAAACAAAACCTTGATGTTTGAGTTCAATTTTACCTTTTATCGATTGAACAAGTGTAGAAAAGTTGGTATAACAGAAACGTTACTTTGATGTCATCATGAAATTTTTACTTTCATTATTATTTCAAAATATTATGTTCAGAACATTTTGGTGTAGGGTTATGAGCACGTTGGTGTACCTAGTGAATTTATGTTTTCACGAGCTTAAACTTAAACAACGTTGAATCATGGCGACTTTCTACTTAGCTTGAATGCTTTACACGTTTTTGCGGCTATTGCTACCTACACGGCAGCCGTGGCTTGTTATGTATCCGAGTGACGTTTTTCACGGAGAGGTTCTAATTTCGACGTATCCGTCTGTTTGTGTGTGGGGGTGTGTCTGTCAGGTGTTACACCCGAGGGGACCGTGTTCGCCGTTTGAAAATCTGAGCAAATATGTTCTAAATTTCCGTACCGCTTTTACAGTTCCCGGAAATTTGGAAAATTGTATTCCTCTTACACTGGTTATTACTCCATTGTCTGGTTATTTGTCCATCCCACAGGGACACCAGTCTGTATTTACTAGCTTCTAAGCACCGCCATCATCGGGTCTTTTGTCCATCCTACATGAACACCAGTCTGTACACACTGGCTTTTAATCACCACCATCCTCTGCTCTTTGTCCATCCCACATGGATACCAGTCTATATACACTGGCTTCTACACACCTCCATCTTCTGGTCTTTGTCCATACCACATGGACACCAGTCTGTACATACTGGCTTCTACTCCATCTTCATTAGGGTCAAGACGTACGCGGCCATCGGCTAGGGTTACGAGATTCGTCTAGCCTTCCAATGGCAGGGTCTTCTTCCAAAGGTTCACGCAATTGCGATGTTCTTATCTACAGCAGCGATTCGAATCCTTCACTTATTTGAGTAAGGCGAAACAAAAGGCGCATGCTTCATTTCACACGACAATATTAGTCGAGTTTCTCAAGAACGTTTAAATGTTCTTTTAAAAAACGATGTAACGCTCAATTAGGCGAACAACTAACGAAGAAATATTTAATATTAATTATATTTATTCTAATATTTAAGATAATCTTGTTTCTTAATTCAAAATTAATACGGAAAGAGTTACAAAGCAGTCTATTTTTTGTCTGTGTGTACGTCCATAAGACCCGGATTGTCCGCAAGGCAGACCGGGCCCAGGGGCCCCCTGTTTTGAGGGGCCCCGCTAAATTTCAAAGGCCATCGGGCCGCTTCAGAATTTCAAATTTTTTTCCTTTCAATTTATTTCAATAAATCCAACTGTTCGAGAATTCAGATTATGCGGCCTTTGCTCGCTCAATATTTTGCTTAAATTAAAAGTGGGGGGCATCTATAAAATTCAACATCTTATAGATTATTCCAAATCTTTTCTCTAGTTTTCTAAATTAAAATCCAATGGTTTATTGAAGGGCCAATATTTGGAAAAAAAACCCTTAAAACGTTATTGGACAAATATATTGATTAAATTCCACATGATATTTCCGATTATATTGAAAATATTTTTGTCACAATAAAACTCTTGATTTAGAGTCCGGGTACAATTATATTGTCCAAACATTAAATATAAGGTGTCAAAAAGTCAGAGTTTAATGTTATTCGAATGCGAAATATCGTTCAATTGTTTAAATAACATTGACCAATAAAAAACTCGCACAATATTTATTTTCAGTTTTTAAAGGAAAACTTGTGCAAAATTTATTGTAAATGATGTTTATTTCCTAAAACGTTTTGTGGCTTTGAACTTTGCACAAATATTAGTCTGGATAACGTTTATTTATACTTTGTAACTAAAACAGCGGGCTCCACGTATTTTGCGCATATTATTGAACGTGTAGGGTGGGCTTTACATTAACATACCGCTGAGAACATAATAGAAAGCCCATGTTGCAATGAAAACTGAACTAAAACCTTACCCAAAAAGAGAATTACAAGCGTTCGTGATTGGTCATAACCCCTGTAGACGATGCGCTATAAGTTTTGTGTAGCGGGAGTACGTGATCTATTAGGCCATGCCACCATTCTGGGTGGAACCAAAATATAAGCAGAAGAAATTCTGATACTAAGTCCTCTAGCCTCGAGGATTTGGTCAATGATTTTGATATTAATAAATAAATAAATAAATATATAATTTTTAACATATACTAAGAAATCAGGGGCCTCGCGTTAGCAATCTGCCCTAGGCCCCGCATTGGCTAGGTCCATGCCTTCCGTTCATTGTTACACTAGTGCGCCACGTTAGCAGTTCGATGTGTAAAGAAATCATACAGAACCTTAATATTAATATAATAATATTATAATAATAATATTAATATTAATAATAATGTGGAAATATTTTTCGTAATTACGAGGTATTTAGTAGTTTTGTAGCTTGCAAACTGTTTCATTTTGATATTCCAAGGACATTTTTTAATATCATTATTTGAAATGGCTGTTTATATATTACTTAAGCTAAACTTTATATATATATAGAGTAATCCTTTCTTTAGCGATTGCAAAAAGAAGCCTAAATCGGTTAAATCAAGTATTAACCGTAATAAGCCTAGTGAACTAAAGAGAAAATAATTGAGGCCTGAGTTGTAGTAAACTATGGTTTTGGATTTTCGTGTCTGTAATGAAGAGACATTAACGGTTCATTGTGAGCCGAAAGTTAAACGCACGTTTAAATAATCAGGTATAGATTTTATATAGAAGAAAAGATCATGGTGGCAATTAGACCAGTGAAAGGGCTAGTGGTAAACTGGTATTAGCTACGGAGTTATCATTCTTTTTATGGTGCGCATTCACTTTCAGTGCGTCTAGCCACAATTCAGATTTGGTGTTATTTAACGTTAACACTCATGTTGGCAAACTAAGAATATTGTTGAGGTGAGATGAGACGATAGTGTTTACACTGCAAACCAGTTTTGAATGTAGCTATGAGTATATAGGGTGAACAGGTGAAGCGTAGACAATTGGGCCTTTACAAACACATAAATGTTATATCTCAGCAAAATTTATAGACTTCATTTCCTGTTCTTTTCTCCATTGACTGATTTCCATATGTCCAAGATTTACCCTTATTGGATGTAAAATGTCGTCTGCTTTACTGTATACTCGCTATGCTTGGAATACTGCTTCAATAATTCGTAAATTTTTACATCAAAAAAGAGAAATAATTCCATAACTAGGTAAATAAGTTTGTAGTAGTAGTCCTCCTCTTGACTCGGAGAGGTAATATTTTGGTTTTTCCAACTTGTAACGTTTGTGTACTAAAATGATAATATCCCCAGTAGCAAAAACTTGTCGGGCCGACACCAAATTTGATCAATCGGCCCGAAAGAGTTAACTAACTGTCGGTCCAGAATGCTTAATGTCCGAGCCGTTGAGTAGTCAATGCGCTCTTGGTTTAGAATAAACAAGCCTTGAAGTCGACTCAAAACTAACTGGTTGAGCGACAATCGGAATAGGGGATTTGCGTTAGTAAACCGACTCAAAAATAGCTCGTTGAGCGACAGTCGGAAATGGAGTTGTGCTTCACTAAACCAGCTGAAATAATCTAGTCGAGTGACCGTCAGAAAATGACTTGCGCGTCCCTAAACCGACTCAAAACTAACACATCGAGCGACAATTGGAAAAGAAGATGCGCGTCACGAAACCAGCTTAAAACCGAGTGGGCAACAATCCGTCGGCATTTTGATGGAACGTCATTTTGCTGACTTGAAACTGAGTTGACAATAACATGTAGGCAATTTTGTGGAACGTTATTTTACCGACTTGAAACTGAGGAGGGAATAATATGTAGGCATTTTTTTGGAACGTCATTTTTACCTCTCCGAGTGACGTATGTCACGGAGAGGTAATACACCGGCCGTGTCTGTCTGTCTGTCTGTGTGTCTGTCTGTCAGACCCTACGTCACCGCGTTCGCAGTTTACAAATCGGAGCAAACAAATACCCGATTTCCGGAACGCGTTCGCGGTTCACGGAAATTTGGCCATTCATCTACCAACACTAGTCTTTACTAACTGGCTTCTAAGGACCACAATCTGCTAGTCTTTGTCCATCCCACATGGACACTAGTCTGTACTTGCAAGCTTCCAAGCACAACCATCTTCTGTTCTTCGTCAATTCCACATTGGCACCAGCTTCTATGCACCACCATCTTCGGGTCTTTGTCCATTCCACATGGACGCCAGTCAGTCCATTCTGGCTTCTTTTCCTTCGTCATCGTTTGGTTTCAAGATATACGCGGCGATCGGCTAGGGTTACGAGAAACGTCTAGCCTCCCAATGGCAGGGCTTCCACCATCGGTTCACGCGAATGCGTTTTTATCTATTATTATAATGGAATCGAAACGTATATATACCCTAAAATTTGAAAAAAGCGGGCAAGAGGGGTACCCTTCACTTTAAACGTCAATATTAGCAAAGTTTCGAAAGATAATAGGAACAACTTTATTTTAAACGATTTAACTATTTTTAAAGTTATTTACTGGCGATTAAAATAATTAAAAATAATTATATTTATTTAAATATTAAAGATAAACCCAAGTACCGAAGTCGTTAAATCACTGCCTCCTATATCTATCAAGGCCCGTGCATTGCGTTATATTTCCTACACTGCCTCCTGTATCTATCAAGGCCCACGCATTGTGATATATTTCCTTCATTGCCTCCTATATCCAACAAGGCCCGTGCATTGCGATATATTTTTGAGAACAACAACCAAAATGGGAAGCTCCTCTCAGAACCATAATAATTTGTTTTCTCTGTTATATGAAATGAAAATATGGATAATATTTTCGGCAATTCGATTTGAATGGCTCTTTCTGATGTATCATTCTCTCAGCACTGTTCATAATGGACAGGAACGTAGAGATTCGAGACACTAGGAATTACGATTGTGTTTCAAATCCTCTGTAATGAGGGCTTAAAGGCTTGGAGTGAGTCGAAAGATAAATACACATCCTAGTTTTTAGTTGTACCATGCGTAACACAATGTTGCCAGGCGTTTATTGAAGGATGCTTGGGTACTTGGTACAGACTGTTACGTCTACCAAGTTTCCTAGCATCCAAGAATAAGTAGGATTCATAGAAGCCAGTGTTAAGGGCATGTCATGGGTCAAGTCGTTAAATATATCGACGCAGTTAAATAGCTGATGGCATTATTTTATCCACTTTCTCATTGCGTTTCGAGAGGAAGTTCAACTTTGGCACGGACGACAGATGGCGCTCTTAACCTTCTACCCCCAAAAATCGCTGTTGTCTGCTCGTTTTCCCCTACCGCGTTTTTTCGTTATAAACTTATGATTTAACGAACTGTTAAGATAAAATTTCATATTTCCTAAGACAGATAAGGTTCTACTCCTTTCATCTTACTCCCAGTTAGATTTAACCTTGTTAAAACATAATCAGATGAATTTAAGTTACAATGTCGTAAAATCCTGTACATACAGTTACCTAGGAGTGATAGAGACATTTTTAACGATGCCTAGAGATGATTATATAAAAAAGGACTTGGTTTGCCCAAGCCTAAAAATCAAAACGATAAGAGTTTTTCCAGTTGACTGAAGCGCGGATATTTTGTTTTTCTTTATAATTTTAAAGACAATCTGTATTTTACTACTCTTTAATTCAATCTCCTGATTTTACTGGTAATGGATTTATATCCTATAAATTAATTGAAATAAAATATTACTTATCTCAGATTTTTCATGATAAAATATTTACGAAAATGGAATTGTTGAAAAATCTGAGATAAGATATTTTATTTCAATTAATTTATAGGAAATAAATCCATTACCAGTAAAATCAGGAGATTGAATTAAAGAGTAGTAAAATACAGATTGTCTTTAAAATTATATAGAAAAATAAAATATCCGCGCTTCAGTCAACTGGAAAAAACTCTTATCGTTTTGTTTTTTAGGCTTGGGCAAACCAAGTCCTTTTTTATATAATATCTGTTCCTTCAGTCTTTATTTGTATTAATCTATTATAAAATAATATTTGCCTGAAATGCGAAATTTTTCACTTCTAGGACGAGGTTAAAAATGGTTCTACACTTCTACTAATTCTTATATGATACAGCTCACAATTCGTTTTAGAACCCGAGTTTTATAGTCAACTTCAAAACAAACCTGCCACGATTTTTAAACTATCAAAGCCGTATCTTTTACAGTCCACTTTACGATTGCAATTATCCATGACATTGCGTGCACTGCCCTTGTACGTTTACAGTGATTGGCACCGTGGACAGTTATTTTAATTAAAATACCTAGGCCACAGGTCCAGTTTTAAAAATATCCTTATTTACAACACTGATCTATCTATCCTTCCAGCCTTTACAATCACCCATTGCATAGACTCACTCAATAGTCTGCTTAAGCATGGATTTATAATAGAAGCTTACGCTTCCTGGATATTTCACTCACCTTAAAACGCGCACTACATTTATTCCTCGTCTGAAATAGTACCAGCCTGGCACGCGCGTTTGTGACGTAGAATTTGAGGCAAATTCAGAGGGGGGGGTTGAAGTTTTTCACGTGATCGAGTTCTAATTTTGAATAGCGCGCACGAAATTATTTTTAGAAAAGCGCGCGCGCACGCGCGCCGAAAGAAAAAAGTTTGCCTCAATTTCTACGTCATCAGCCCCCCAGTCCCCACCCGCGCGAATTTTTGTGACATAAATGTGTTTAAAATCAAAATGCCTTACTGAAGACTACAGGGAAATATCCATGAAGCGTAAGCTTCTATTATAAATCCATGGCCTAAGTAAGGCAACTTAAGCCTTGGTCGAAACTAACATCTAAAATATAAATTAAAAAGGTATCTTAAGTATAGAATTTCAATCGAGACACATAATTAAAGGAAAATTAGACCCGCCAGAGAAGTTTTTAATAAATATAGTGTTATATTTATTGAAAAATATCAAGTAAAATTTTCAAGGCGGTGAAATGGCAATTTAGCGTCGTCTACTGTAGAGTAACGAACAATAAGCGTCGTCTGCTGTAGAATAATCTTTTGAGGTACTTACATTTTTAATTAAATTAACATACTTAGACTTAATTAAATTTGATGAAACTTGAAAAAGGCACACCTTGTATAGTTACTTGTTAATTTAAAAGTATTCCGAAAGCTAACTTCCATGTAGTTTTTAAATGATTCGATGTACAGGAGCACCAAAAACCCCATGTTATTCCTATGGGAAAATCGGCGAAAATCTGTGAATTTTCATTTAACATTACGGGAGGGTGTGGGATCTTATCTAGAAGGGCCTACCGGCCCTCTAGAATAAGTAAAATCATAAATTCATAAGATATGTTCCATAAGTTTGTCACTGGTTACAAACTGGAGCTTGTCATGAAGTCTTGCGCGCGTCAAAGTCCACGGGAAGGGGGGGGGTATGAAAGAAGAGGCGGGAGGGTCATAGCGATAGAGGTAAAATGGTATTACGTACTTTTCGCCGTCCCCGTCAGCAACGTCATCAAAACGTAGATAATTTAAATTTTTCGTTACGCGTTGAAGGGAGGGACTCTTTACTGGGTGTCTATGAGTCGGACTGAAGTAAATACTAACTGTTCTCCATTCCTACTTCTAAAATTAAATCTATCACTGCCCAGAGTGAGTGTCCCCTCGAAAACGAACTGCCCTTTACAGAGCCTCACTACCGTACCGTCAAAGTTTTTGTTATTTTATTTTGTTGTTGAAATTTGTTGATGTAAAATTATTTCGTAATGATTACTCACCTAGGTATTTAAACATTCTTTGTTGGCAAAATTTCAAATATTATTCGTTTGGAACGAGTCAACTTAAGTACATGTAGACCTAGAATTTGCGCGTCATATCGGGGTTTTTCTCTCTCTAATGTGAAAACTGTTGTCTGGGAATTTCATATTGGTTTGGGTAACTTGAACTTCCTTCTATTTTAGCGTGAACCAAGAAGTGATATCTAGTTTATTAGGGAGAAGGTATAAATTCGCGTCTGCACATTTCTAGCTCTTTATCTCCAGTCCAAACATTACGTTGCCTGTCCGGAGTTAATACCCGCCCCACCTCTAAATTACAACCAGCATCTCATTGGTTCTTGAAACTCACGTCAGGGCGACGCGAATGACTATAGAATTCCGTATTTTCCGTATTGAGGAGAGGCGAAATAGCCCGGGACCTCCTTTTACGTCGTCCCCCCCTTTGTATTATCGAAGGGGGACTGCAGGACTATGGCGCGCGAATACTTAGGCATCTTATTCCTTCTCCCTAATAAACTAGATATCGCTTCTTGCATGAACTATTGTTCACGACGCTAGTCATTTTTAAACCCACGACATTGTTTTTGACTCTTCTTAATATAAAATTGAAATGAAAGTGGAAATCAAAATTTAATACGGAAAAAATTACTTTGAACCTTCAGGGAAAACCAGTTTAAAATGTAAAATGTCAATTTAATATTTTGAAATTAATAAAATAATTAAATGTGTGGCAACGCTGGTAACATATCACGCTCCTATTCAATGGATCTACCGCAAATTCATTTGCAGCAACTATTCTACCGTTAAAATGAACCGGCGACCTTTTCGTGGACGCCGTAACCAAAACAATGACGCGGACCAAAGAGATCTCTTCGAAATTGCTCGGGAACAATTTAACGCGAATGGTCCTCAAGGGAACAGAGGACCGCGTGGTGGACATAACGAAGGTCGTGGACGTCGAGGAAACCGTCAAGAAAACGGAGGTCCTCGTGGCCCTCAAAACCAAGAGCGTAGAGGACATGGTGGAAATGCTCCCGGAGGTAACAGACGCGACCAAGACGACCATGATGGCTTCGGAGGCGCCCAACCTCGTGGCCCTCAAAACCAAAACCGTAGAAGACGTGGTGGAAATGGTCCCGGAGATAACAGACGCAACCAGGGAGGTGATGGTAGAGGCGCTGGTGAACACCCTGTGATTGGTGTGGTAAACCATGACGAAAGACCACCTAGGAATGGTAATGATGGTCGTGAAGAGAATGCCATTGGTGGATTACAACGTCAAGCTAAACAATTATACCCAATGGGATTCCGAAAACTTGAAGAATTGGAGACCAAGTCACCGGCGGAAGTCGTCTTCACCGTCAATTCGAATCGTAGCGGGTAAGTCACTCCTGACATGTCTTAAAGTGGAACCTATGGTATCTTAATGTTATAATGGGTTACAATGACGCGATTTGTTGCAAAATTGCTTCAATTTCAATATGAAATATGTATGGTGTTCCAAAAATTGTGGTGGGCCATAGTAGAGTAGGATGGTTCTATGGGAAATCATCAATTTTGAGTCGAAAATGTTCTATACTTCTAAGACCACCGATTTTGCCCCCACAAGGGATGCACCCCCTAAGTACAAGTTACGATTAGAGCAGTGCTTTATGGATGATCTCCTTAAATTTAAGGATGAAACTGAACACACAATGCTAATTAAATTAAAACACTCCGATGATCATGTGTCATCATAGAACATGTTGACTCAAAATTTATTTCCTATAGAACCACCTCACTGCGTTACTTTTTTTGGGACACCGTGTATAAAAAAGTATTGATTAAGTGTTACGTTCAAAATTAAGGTTCAAAGAACTATTGAATGAAAATTTCCTCACTAACGATAAGATTGGTAAATGTCTTCAAGTCATATCCTTGGGTTGCCAATGCGAGCATAAGGAAAATCGTTCCCAATTCCTTATAAATCTATTGAAGGAGAATGAGAAATTCCTTACAAGTCACCTCATAAAGTACTTGCTCGAAACCCAGAACAGTCCCCCAAACGCCTATCGTCTCGTATCAATGGGTCATCTCTTGGACTTGATTGAAACATTACAAAAGTTCCATCCTCAAGAATCACTTATGACCACGCAAATACTATTGCCCTTAGCCGGGGACACCATTAAACGTTTGACCAACGTCCTAGGGGAACAAAGGCGCTATTTAGAACGTTTGGAGACCTTGGACGCGGTCAAGAACAGCTTGGTTGATAATTTTAGCGTTGTACACGCCACCAAGAAACTGCCCGAAGATGAAGTACCCAATTACTTTAGGGATATCCCAATTTTCCCTGATAAACACGACTTAATTACCAATGCCAGACCGTTCCTGAGGGCGAATATAGTTGAAGGACGCTACAAGAATGTAGAACATTATTTGGATGTCCAGTTTAGGTTGCTTAGGGAGGATTTCATCAGGCCCTTGAGAGAAGGTCAGTTGGTGTCTTGTAAATGCTATACGATCGACAGGGTTGCCATTGGTCAGGGAGAAAATGGATGGGTTGGAAAATATCCCTCTTAACCTTAACAACTAGCTTTTGTTTGACCTAAAAAGGTCAGGGAAGATCAAATCATACTTGTTTGTGTTTGATATGTTTGGTACATGATCAAAAAGGTTGCAATGGGCTTATAGGGGTAAAGAACGCGACCTAATTCAGGTAAGTCACCCAAGATTTTTGCATAAGCCTATTTGAACTATCACGGACACCTCGAACTCGAGGCTGTACACCCGTAGCCCAGTTGAGATAGGGCCAAGGATTTAGTACGGTTGGATAGCCTACAATTAGAGCTATCATACACTCAAGGGATTTCCCTGGAAATTTAGTTACGACGTTCCAAATACAGAGTTTAAAACTGAGCTATAGCGATTTCATGATGGCAACCCCTAATGACATGTTACACCGCGACGCGAGATACTTACACTGTACTTACACATCCTTAAAGGAATTGCGATGTATTTGGAACAAATCAAAAACAACAAAACCAAGCAACGCTTGCAAGATATCAAAGTGTATGTGAACGTTAAAATCAGTCAAATAATCTTGACGGATGACGGGGTGGTACACTCGGTTAAATTCGAAGTTGCTAACGGAAGACGAGTCCAATGGGAAAAGAGTAAGCGTCTGCTGTACGGGTCCCTCGTTTGCTTAACCTTTGACAACTTCGAAACGATTTACTTCGGAACCGTGTCCGAACGTGACGTGGAGAAATTGAAAAACGGACAACTGGGGATCAAGTTCGAAAAACAGGACGAGATTATGAATGTCCAGGGTGAAAGCTTTACCATGGTCGAAACCGAGGCCTACTTCGAAGCCAGTCGACACGTCTTGACGGCCCTGCAAGATATTGAGGAGGACAGTTTCCCACTCAAGGAGTACATCGTGGAGTTGCAAAAGAAAATGGACAGACCAGATTACTTGAATGACGATACGGTGTATTGCTTGCGGACTTTGGTACAGATGGATACGCATGAGGATCTGTGTCGGATAGCCAGCTTGAAGGTTCGATTTAAGGTAAGTTGGTTATCAATCCCGACTTGACTAGTCATCAGGGTTGTCACAGTACCCGCGCAACAATGTTTTTCGTGACTTTTATAGATTGGACTTAAGGACTTAACTTGTCCTTGCAGAATCTCTACCAGACAAGTACCCATTATATTGTGCGACGATAGTGCTTGGCTTACCGCGAAGGATTTCAATTTGGACCCATCGCAGTACAAAGCGTTGAAATCGGCCCTTAGACAGAAACTTAGCATAATTCAGGGACCACCTGGGACCGGAAAGACTTTCGTGGGACTGAAGATAATGGAAGCCTTGTTACATAATCAAAAAGCTTGGAAGGAACTTGAGGGCGAAGAACGCCATCCCATTCTGGTAAGTAATTGCAAATTTAGGGGTTTTATCTGGGCCCCTGTGTTTAGTAGGGCTGGGTAGAGGACAGTTAGGGCTATCACACATTCGAAGGTTTTTCCTGGAACATTCTAGAGACATGAACTTCTGAAAGTTTTGCTTTAGCTCTTAGGGTCAAGAATGAGGCTTTTTAACTTAAGGCTGTGCATCTCGAGTACTGATTGAGATATTGCCAAGTAATTAGTATTTTTGCATAGAGGGTAATTATGGCGAACACATACTCAACGGATTTTCCTGGAAATTTTGTTACACTAGAGTTATGGCATTCCAAAGTCGGATGTTCGGGTATAGCTCCATTGGTCAGAATAAGGTGTTTCATTTCAAACCTGTATATCTCGAGTCCTGATTAAGATAGGGCCAAGTAATTAGTATGGTTGCGTAGAGGACAATTAGGGCGAACACATACTCAAGGGATTTTCCTGGAAATTTTGTTACACTAGAGTTATGGCATTCCAAAGTCGGATGTTCGGGTATAGCTCCATTGGCCAGAATAAGGTGTTTGATTTCAAACCTGTATATCTCGAGTCCTGAATAATATAGGGCCAAGTAATTAGTATGGTTGCGTAGAGGACAATTAGGGCGAACACATACTCAAGGGATTTTCCTGGAAATTTTGTTACACTAGAGTTATGGCATTCCAAAGTCGGATGTTCGGGTATAGCTCCATTGGTCAGAATAAGGTGTTTCATTTCAAACCTGTATATCTCGAGTCCTGATTAAGATAGGGCCAAGTAATTAGTATGGTTGCGTAGAGGACAATTAGGGCGAACACATACTCAAGGGATTTTCCTGGAAATTTGTTTAAACTAGAGTTATGGGGTTCCAAAGTTGGGCTTCAAGTGCGCGTAGCCTAAAATCATACCCACACTTGACTTAATTCAGATCGTCTGCTACACAAATCACGCTTTGGACCAGTTCCTGGAAGGGGTACTTAAACTAACTGACAAAATCGTACGCATGGGCGGTAGAAGCGGCAGCGATGCCCTGAAACCCTTCGCAATGAACCACCTTAAACGAGTCTACTCTCGCAGTATGCCAGGCGGTAACCAAATGGGCAGACATTTTCGCGACATGAAAAGGGAATTGGAGCGAATGTTGCACGACATAAAATCAAAAGAACGTACCCTTAAGTCAATCAATAAGGATATTCAGTCGGAAGTGGCTTTGAGAGACGTCATGCACGATATCCATTACCAAAGCTTTTTGTACGATGCCCCCAAGAACTTAAGGTTGTCCAGCAAACACCTTGGTTCCATTATGCAATATTGGTTGGGTCTTCAAATACCGGAACACGTTTGGAACGTCCCAAATGAAAATGCGCTAATTGTGCCAGAGGTTGAAGACTTGAACGTGTCCGATGCGGAGGAAGCGGTTGAGGAAGAGTTGGACTTGGATGCTGGTGAATATGAGGATGTACCACCACCACCTGTACAACTTCCACGAGAAGCCGCCGCCGCGGCTAACGGGTAAGTACTTGAATACTTCCGCTTGGTAATCTCCTTTATTAGTGTCCTGTAATTCCTATAAAATACCGCGTTGATGAACATCTCTTTGAATACCATTGAAAACGCGATTTTCAGCTGAGGCATAAGTACTTGAAATACTTCCGCTTGGTAATCTCCTTTATTAGTGTCATGTAATTCCTATAAAATCCCGCGTTGGTGAACATCCCTTTGAATACCATTGAAAACCCGATTTTCAGCTGAGGCATAAGTACTTGAAATACTTCCGCTTGCATGAAACGGTGTCCAGTAATTCCCATAAAATCCCGCGTTGGTGAACATCCCTTTGAATACCATTGAAAACCCGATTTTCAGCTGAGGCATAAGTACTTGAAATACTTCCGCTTGCATGAAACGGTGTCCAGTAATTCCTATAAAATCCCATGTTTTTGCGCCTGTCTTTGCAAATATGGTTTTTCGTCAAGAAGGGTTACATTTGCCAGGGTTCGTACGAGGGATTTGGAAAATGGGGGAATACGTCAGGGATTTAAAGTTTCGTTCTAGAAACTCGGGGATATGTCAGGGATTATGTTTGGTATATCAAACCATGATTGCTTCGAGCAAAGATAAATATGGGCTAAAGTGTCATCTTAAAATGGTCCCAGGGATATTGGAAAAATATCTTCAGGGTTAAGCTGGAAAAGTCGGGGATTTTCAATATCAAAATTTCGTCCAAACCCTAGCTGCTTGCGCATGATACAAAGCACAAATTTTAATTTACCATGACAGACAAGCGCAATTACCTAATGGCGAAGATGAGGAATTGTCTGACGAAGAGGACGTAGAGTACCTCATGGCCCAACGCCAAGAGGACCGAGTAGAAAATCGCAATCGCGTTGTCGTTGACGTAAATGATTCCGATTCCGACGATGATACCGCGAATCAAGTTCCGCAACCGAGAAACGGCGCTAATGCTGGTCAATGGCAGACGCAAGGCGGCAAGAAATCGCGTCAAAAATACTTAATGTCCAAGATGAAATCGTCCCAGGTTCTAACTGAAGACGAGATCCTGAAACGCCGCAACGTTTGGAGCCTCGAAATGGACGAAAAATGGCGTTTGTACAAGACGTGGATTAACTTATACACCACAACCATCCAAACTGATGTCGACGACTTGAAACGAGAGTACGAGAAGAAGCTGGCCACCATCGGAGAAGCCAAAACGGAAGAAGAGATTATCGTCGTCAAAGCCGCCTTGGTCATTGGTATGACCACAACGGGTGCCGCGAAGTATCGACACTTGGTTCGTAATATACGTTCCAAGATCGTCATCGTCGAAGAAGCGGCCGAAGTACTCGAAGCCCAGATTGTAACGTCGCTCAGTAAGTACACGAAACACTTGGTCCTTATTGGTGACCATCAACAGTTGCGACCCAACCCTGTCGTCTACGACTTGGCTAAGAAATACAATCTGGAAATATCGCTCTTCGAACGCTTGATCAACAATGGGGTACAGTTTGTCCGATTGGGTATTCAACACAGAATGAAACCGGACATATCGCGACTACTTGTCCCTCATATCTACAGCGATCTTGAGGACCACGAGTCCGTTTTTGAGTACGAAGAAATCGAGGGTTTGAACAAAAGCGTCTACTTTGTAAAACACTCTCACAATGAGCTCCAGGAAGCCGATAGTACATCGCGAGTCAATAACCACGAAGCGCAATTTCTCGTGTCTTTGGTCCGGTATATCTTGCAGCAAGGTTACGAACCCACTAAAATCACTATTTTAACGACCCACTTGGGACAGTTATTTACCATCAAACGTTTGTTGACCGGGTCCCTGAAGGAGGTTAGAGCCACGGTGGTTGACAATTTTCAAGGGGAGGAGAATGACATTATCTTGCTGTCCTTTGTCAGAAGTAACGAGGATGGTTATATAGGCTTTTTGAAGACTGAGAACCGTGTTTGCGTCGCGTTGTCCAGGGCTAAGAAGGGACTCTTTTGTATTGGCAATTTTGATTTATTCGCCCAAAAAAGTCCGCTATGGTCCAATATAACAAAAACCTTGGAGACAACCAAGGCTATTGGTCCCAGGTTACAATTGAAATGCCAGAATCACGGAAATGTCGTTGAAGTCGCCTCTTCATTCGATTTCAGCCAAGTACCGGATGGAGGTTGCGCTGAACCTTGTGATTTTCGGTTGCCTTGCGGACATGTCTGCGAGAAAAAGTGTCACCCATTCAATAGGGAACATGTTGACGTTAAATGTCCTAAACCTTGCGAACGCGTCAACTGTCCTTTAAAACATCGATGTCGCAAAAAGTGCCACGAGCCTTGTGGAGATTGCGTGGTTAGGGTTATGAAAACTGTTCCCAAATGTGGCCATGAAGTATTCCTGCCATGCCACGTTGACGAAAAGTCACATAAATGTACACTGCCTTGTCCCAAGTTGCTAACATGCGGTCATAAATGCCCCAGACCATGCGGGGAACGTTGTGGCGATTGCAGGAAACTCGTCACCGTTACTGGACCATGCGGACACGATATCCGAATACAGTGCCTTTTTTCCAAGGATAACGCTGAACTCATCGACGCTTGCAATGGTAATTGTCCCAAGGTTTTGAGTTGCGGCCATAAATGCGATAAAAAATGCGGTAAGCCTTGCCAAACTAATTGCGTCGTCAAAGTGAATGTGCAATTGGATTGCGGGCACGTAGTCAAATCCAGTTGCTATAAATCCAAGGATCGCGTCAATTTACAAGAAAATTGCGCCGCAAAATGCAACGCGAAGTTGAATTGCGAACACACTTGTTCCGGCAGTTGCGGAGAGTGTTTTCAAGGGAGACTTCACGCTCCTTGCAATATGCCTTGCAAGAAGATTCTGGTTTGCGGCCACGCTTGTCGGGCGCCTTGTTCCAATAGTTGCCCACCGTGCGGGTACCGTTGCGACAATAGGTGTCCTCATAGTCTATGTCAACAGACGTGCGGTTATCCTTGTCCGCCTTGTTTGGAAAAGTGTAAATGGAGCTGTAAACACGAAAAATGTCTTGCCAAATGCGGCGAGATTTGCAACAGACCCCCGTGCAAGTTTACGTGCACCAGGAAACTAAAATGCGGACATATTTGCGTTGGAATGTGCGGAGAGCCGTGTCCGAAGCTTTGCCGAACGTGCAATAAGGAAGAGTTGGAAACGATATTCTTTGGGGAGGAGGACCATCCAAAGGCCAGGTAAGTGTCTCTCTACAATTATGTCCACCGACATTAGAAGCACTTAGGACTTAATGGTTTAACGCCACCTACATACAACGCGTTGTACTTTGTGGGACCTTTGATAATATCAAGGGAAATTATGGAACACAGATCTAAGAGCTGTGAATTCTCGCGTTACAGATTTATTGAATTGGAAGACTGCGAACACGTCATCGAAATCTATGGTTTAACCAAATGGATTCAAGCCCAGAACGAAAAGACTAGCGAAGTCAAAATGCTCTCGTGTCCCAAATGTAAAACATCAATCAGACGCAACCTAAGGTTCGGGAACGAGGTTAAGTCGGCCCTAGCTCGAATAGAAACCGTTAAGCGAAAAGCCTTTGGGGAATTAGAGAAGAATAAACGCGATCAGTCCATTCTGGAAGCGGATGTCAGCCATTTTGATCACGATTTGAAGACGAGAAGCAAGAACCGAGTGGTCATCACCACGTACCTGAATCCGCAAAGTGTCAAGTACAAGGAGTACCTGAAATACTTGATGGCCATCTTTGCGGTAAACACCTTCGATCAGGATAGTTTGATCAGATTTCGAAATTACTTGAGTATCTTGAAAGAGGTGGAGAACGTTGAGAACGGCTTGGATGATAGTGTCCTCAAGGCGTTAAACTCGGACCTGAAGTCTTTGTATCAAAAGGCCTTGGAATTTACCTCGTACACGATTGAAAGAATGACGCAAAAGTAAGTGCCTATCAAATTATGTCAGGGAAAGGGCCAGGGAAGATAATGGAGGGTTACCGGGTTGTCCGTTGGGATTTTGAAAACGAGCTTCAGGGAATTTTAGAATTGTCATACACGTCAGGGAATTTCATATTGGTTGGGTAATTTTCGTGGAAGTTTACGCTGCACAGTGCCGGATTAGTATCCTCTAAGCGCGTGCCTAGAGTCCCCAGTGCTCAGAGGGCCCCCGATGATCAGCCTTAAGCTCTCAGCTGTCATATCACAGTGGGCCCATGAATGTCTCGTGCATAGGGGGCCCCCGATGATCAGCCTTAAGCTCTCAGCTGTCATATCACAGTGGGCCCATGAATGTCTCGTGCATAGGGGCCCCCGATGATCAGCCTTAAGCTCTCAGCTGTCATATCACAGTGGGCCCATGAATGTCTCGTGCATAGGGGGCCCCCGATGATCAGCCTTAAGCTCTCAGCTGTCATATCACAGTGGGCCCATGAATGTCTCGTGCATAGGGGGCCCCCGATGATCAGCCTTAAGCTCTCAGCTGTCATATCATAGTGGGCCCATGAATGTCTCGTGCATAGGGGCCCCCGATGGTCAGCTTAAGCTCTCAGGTCTCATATCACATTGGCCCATGAACGTCCAGTGCATAGAGGCCCCCGGGGTGTTGATCCGAGTCCGACACTGTTCAGGCATGGTGTTTCATTTTTGACCAAAGTATAGTGGGTTCCATGGGCGATTTTGAGTGGAAAATGTTGTTTGAAATATTGCCACACCCTAAACTCGGTATGATTTGGAGTGTTTTAGCGATGAGTTAGCTCAAAATTCCATAAATGGAACTATCCCAATGCACTTCTGTTCTACCAACCTTTTTTGGAGTTAGTGCATAAGTTGATAAGATATGTTCATTCCATAAGTTTGTAAATTCTGGTTACAAACTGGAGCTTGTCATGAAGTGAGTGTGGTAGGTCATAGATTCGAGGTAAAGCGCTGTTGTCAAAGGCTTAGTATAGACTAAATAGGACCTAGATGGAAGCCCTGCAAAATTAACCACCGACTCCACCGAGTGTAGGACTTCAATTCTCACTCGTCGTTCTCGAACTAACTCAAGCTGTAAGTCTCTCAGTAGCGTTATGCTTATGGAAGGAACATGTCTTATGTTAGTGGTACTAGTTATTTTTAAACCCACAACATTCTGACATTTATGCAATTAAAAGTGTTGATGGAAAATGACCTTAGACACTCCTTGAAAGTTAAAAATATCGTTTAAATCTGTACCCAGAATGCGAAGGTCAGGTCGCCAAACGAACCAGCTAATCCAGGACTTGTCAAACGAAACGCGTCGTTTGCAATCCTTACACAATTTCTTCAAAGATTTTGGCAAAATTCGTGTAAACGGTTCATTGAGAGCCAAAGAATTCTTCGACGTCATCCTGGAGAAGTTACTGGTTAATAAGGCCATGACGGAAGCTGACTTCAAGGAACTAAACATTATGAAACAAAAACTGGTTGTCCTCAGCGAAGGAGCCGTAATTGGGGTTAGCCAGGAAGAAAAGTTACAAATACTTAAAGCCATGGGTCTCTCTCAGGACAATTGGTACACTTGTCCCAATGGACACGTTTATTGTATTACCGAGTGTGGAGGGGCCATGGTTCAAGGTCGTTGCAACGAATGCGGTGCCACAATTGGTGGTGGGTCACATAGACTCAGGGAAGATAATAGAGTCGCTAGGGCCATGGATGGAGCCAGACATTCGGCTTGGTCCGCGCAAGCTGATATGGCCAATTACCGATTAGAAGATGAGGCTGATTTTGACTAAGTACTTTATTTTTACTAACATAATTCCATTTTATTATTATACTTGTCTTCAGTGACATATTAATCTTTTTACTTATCTCTAATTTTTCTTCAATTTTATTAAATCAACGACTTTGATTTTTGTAGTTTCTTTGTTTTGAGTAAGGCCAAGGCTTAGGGTTTTTTTTGTGATGAAATTTTATATTATAATCTTATCGAAAAGGGTTCCCCCATGTTCTAGCGTTAAATAGTTGCTTAGAAAGTGTTAATTAATTTTAAATGCTTCCTAAATTAGTAATTCACAACCAAAGAAGTTTTTTAAAATTAAAAAAATTGCCAAAGAAAGTTTTCACTGATTAAAAATAACACTAAAAAAGAAAGTGTTCATTCAAAATGGTTCCTCAATTTTAATAAATGCCAAAAAAATGTTAAATTAGTTGAGAAATTTGTTGTACTATTAACGTAGAATAAAGATATTTTCAAAAATTTCTAGGTAAAATTTGACAAGGCCTAAAATTCCTAAATCTACACGTGTTTACGAAGTATTTAAATTTTCCCGCCATTAAGACGAAAGGTGAAGGTGATTGGTGTACAGGTTTGAAGTATTTCCGGTTTGTGGATTTTCAACTTTATATTATGAAATATTAATTCCTTAACTGTTCCATAGTGGTAAATTGTAAGAAAAGGAGGGGAGTTCTAAGTTCATCTTTCAAGTTGCTCTTAATAATTGGAACTAACTCCTTCTCGGAAAGGGGATGGGTCATCCCTAGATTCAGCTTCATTACTTCCCCGAAGAAATCCTCCACCGACTCCTTATCCTTCTGACTTCTATGGTTAATTTCTATCTTAAGTTTAGAATCAGCTTCGGAATCTCTAAACTGAACCTTAAAATGTCTCTTAAACGTATTCCAAGTTAAATGAGGATGGGAAGGTCTTAAGCTACACATTTCGTCATATTGACGGACTAAATCCCTGTACCAATACAAGGCACGTCCTCTTAAAAGGAGAGGCAATGCAGCTAATCTTTCTTCATTTGATAGCTTGTGAATGAAATTTAGCATACTCCTCAAAAGCAGCTAAAAATTCAGCGGCATTATCGTTAGACGATCCCATAAAGGCTAACCTTTCTGGCGGTTCAATAGGGGCTTTTCCCGTTTGAGGAGTTGAATCTCTATTTATTAACATGGGTAAATCCTTAACTAACCTATCAAAACTAGTAGCAAGAACGTTTTGTATTGCTACATTTTGGGTTGAATTATCTGCCAGTGTTTGGAGCAAGGGCAATATAAAAGCTTTTAATTCCTCTTCGGGAGTGTCTGGTCCTAATTGAGGAATTTGTCGGGACGGAGAATATTGGGTTCCGATAGTTCTAGTTTCTGGTTCAGGCAAAACATTAGCAGAACTAATTTTAGGCTTAACAATTGTGGACTCTGATTTAGGAGGATCAAGGGAATTTATCCAGTTTGAGGAGGGAAATTAGAGGGAGTTAAACATCCCTTAGGGGCAGGAATACTCATATGAGGGAATAGTAAGTAAGGAGAGAAGTTAGGTTCTGAAGAGGCTGCAGCTCTCTTTTTGAATCTTCTTCGTCTCTCTCTTCCTCAATACGAAGCTTCCGGTTAAAGTCCTCCAAGGTATCATGTTTCAGGCGGTGCTAGCATGTCGCCGTCGTCTTCCATAGACGCAACAGATCTTCTTTTGATTTATCTTCCCTTTTCCCTAAGATTAAATTCTCGTCCTCATCCTCAGATGTCTGAGGCGATCTCCATGTTTGATTGTTAGCGTCCGAGTAAGCCATGATTTATTTAATTAGTTTACAGTAATCAAAACAATTTACATCAATCAAGTTAGGTCAAATTTATACAATATAAATATTAAGTCATCTAAATTCAATGATTTTATTACTAAGATAATTTTATTTTCAATTTGTTATTTATTTAATTCTGATTAAGTTAGATTTTAATACAATTATCTTATTAACTATCTATCAATGGGAAGCCAAGGCTTAGAGCCACATGGGGGGCGGATATCCTAACCGACAATGATAAACAGTATTTCTGTGGGACTGACCGAGGCTTAGTCGGGTCCCTGTACCTCAATAATAATAACATCCGGAACTTAAAAAGGGATACTTCTGCTTCTCCCGAGAGCCAATTTCGTCTTCCCTTGGGAATTTATTCCCAAGCGACAAAGAGAAAATACTAATAAACTTATATTTCTAGATGGCGAAGGTGGACCAGATCCCAAGCGACCTATTTACTTTGAGCCTCAAAAGGTTTTTCTAAACCAAAACCTTACTTGCGCACCCGTCCAACTATAGTGGACGAATCTCACTAGTTGAGTACCTCGTTTCTGCATCTTTAAGCCCTGTACTAGCATAAGCTATAGGGACTTCTATATTATCCTGTATTGGGAAAGAAGGGCACCTAACCCTGCATCACTAGCATCGGTAGTTAAGATGCACGGGGAATCCTTCTAAAGGAAGCTAAGGGGTGAGCCTTACAAATGGCTTCCTTAATTTTTTCGAACGCCTGTTGCTGTTCGAATCCCCAAACAAATTTTTGATCCTTCCGTTTAAGTCTTAATGGGTGCCACTATTTGAGAGTAGTGATTAATAAAACGGTTGTGCCAACCTGCCATCCCTAAAAATCTTTGAACTTCCTTAATATTTTTAGGAGGAGGAAATTTTTGAATGGCTTCTATATTAGAAGGATCTATATGCACCCCTTTTTCATTTACAATGTGACCAAATATGGTAGCTTCTTTTGAGCGAAACGACATTTTTTTAACTGTAGGGTGAGACCCGCTTCCTTTAATCTATTGAGGACATATTCTAAACACGTTAAGTGTTGGTCCCAATCTTCGCTAAGCGAGATTAAATCATCTAGATAATCGATTAATTGGAAGTAATCTGCGTCCCTAAAAATCTCGTCGATTAGACGCTGAAAGGAGCTAGGGGCGTTACAAAGCCAAAAGGAAGTACATTAAACTCATACTTTCCCATATGAGTCACAAAAGCAGTTTTTTCTCTACTTTTAGGGTGCATTTCCACTTGCCAGTACCCTGATTGAAGGTCAAGTGTTGTTATATATTTAGGTCTTCC
>JAEQBA010001844.1:0-91121 GCA_019434445.1 Phalangium opilio | reverse complement strand
AGTTCTAGTTTCTGGTTTAGGCAAGACATTAGCAGAACTAATTTTAGGCTTAACAATTGTGGACTCTGATTTAGGAGGATCAAGGGAATTAATCCCAGTTTGAGGAGGGAAATTAGAGGGAGTTAAACATCCCTTAGGGGCAGGAATACTCTTATGAGGGAATAGTAAGTAAGGAGAATATTCCAATTCTGAAGAGGCTGCAGTCCTCTGTCTTGAATCTTCTTCGTCTCTCTCTTCCCCTATACGTAGTTTCCGGTTGAATTCCTCCAATGGATCATCAGTTTCAGGCGGTGCTAGCATGTCGCCCTCGTCTTCCATGGACGTAAACTGATCTTCATTAGACTGTTCTTCCCTTTTCTTTAATATTAAATCGTCTTCCTCATCCTCAGATGTTTGATGAGACCTCCATGTTTTATTATTATCCGAGTAAGCCATAATTTAATTTTAAATTGTAGTTTAACAACTTCAATTCATACAAACATCAAAAACACAAGTTCCGTTTGCAACACAATATAAGTAAGTTATCTTAATTTCAATAAATCAATTATAAAGATAATTTTTAATTTAATTAATTTATTTAATTTAATTTTGATTAATTTAGTTTAAAATAATTTGATTATCTTTAATAATTTTTCACCGTGGAAGCCAAAGCTTAGCTCCACGTGGGGGAGGATATACCAACACTGATAACCAATTACTTTATGGCACTTGACCGAGGCTTAGTCGAGTCAATTCGGTCGGGTCCCTGTTCGGGCGCCAATTTATGTAACCCTCCGTAGAATAATTTAACTAAGGGAGAAAGACTCCCGAGGGCCATAAAAAGAAATAAAGACAACTTACTTTAATAATCCAAAATAAGAAGACAATTCTTCTTTAGTTTATTAACGAAATAACTAAGGGATAATGATCCCGTAACCCAACTTGGTTAATACAAATAACTCCGTATCAATGTTACAAGAGGAGAGAACTAGTCTCTTCAACAGTCAACAGTAGTACTGATAACACAACTGATAACATATTCTGTATTAAAACTGTGGAAGGGGGAGTGGCTTGTAACATGGAGGCTAGATGCCCTGCCAGAACCAAGGAGTGGAAGCTCCAAAGATTCTGGCAGCCATGTTACATCCCCCCTCTTTAGGAACTTGTTTATAATACAAAAATATAGAATAGAAAACAATTTTTTTTTTCAGTTTAGGGTTACCCCGAGGAACCCTTAAAATCATTAGCAGGGGTATAGGTAATTTTAAGTTCGTTCACAAAAAGAAGAATTATTTTCTTTCCATGGTGCTGCCTGAGCTTCTGTTCCATCTTCATATCCGAAGGGCTTCCCTTTTACCGTGATATTAGGCTCTCCTTACGGAGGATCAAAGTAGTGGGTAGTGGACGTCCTCCTTCGGTCATCTAACATTAAAGTGTTTAGTATTTCCTTTTCGTTGCTTGGGAAATAAATTCCCAAGGGAAAACAGAAATTGGTTCTCGGGAGATGCAAAAATATTCCCTTTTTAGGTTCTTTATGTTATTATTGTTAAGGTAAACTTGAACCTCATAAGGTGACCGTAACCTTTTATCATCGGGAGATCGGTAGTAGATGTCTACTTCATTACCTCCGGGCTGAACCGTCGCCCTCTTACACACCTCTCGGCGCCATCCCAATTTAAACGGTTCTAAATAAATGTCGGGTAAGGTAGCCCTATTCAATCGAGGAGTTCTCATAGACTCCGATAACGTGGTCGACGAACTGTCAGACGCACGCAAAGATTGGGAGTGGGTTTGAGAAATAGCTTCAGGGTTTGATATTTCTTCCGAAAGAGGAGATATCTGTTCAGGAGGTACCATTTCTTCCGAAAATCGAGACGAAGGAGAATGCTGTAACGCCGGTTCCGTGACTGATTGGTCAGAAGACGTTCTATCTTCCGGTGTTCGAATTTCTTCTGAAAAACTGGACGTACCGGACTTACGTAGCTCTGGTTCCTCGACTGATTCTTGATCAGACGGGGAAGCCTCCCCTGCCGCAGAAGGCGGACTATCGTTTGAGGGATGATCGAGCTGAAAAGCCCTCATATCATGCTAGGAAAATAGGAGGAGAGGAGGGTCTTCAAAAAGGGCCATGCCCGGTTCACTATCAGAATCTGTAGGCTGAAGGGAACCATCCCGAACTGCAGGAGGGATCGGTTGATCCGCTGCTTGCTCTTCTACTGTACTTGATGTCGTGGTTGGAGGGACATCGGTAATTGCAGGAAGAATCGGTTGACGGACTTCCTGATCGTCCGGGGATGACGGTGATGTAGAAGATGATGATGATTCAGATGAAGTAGTTGACGAAGTCTCCGCAGATTGGTGGTGCATGCTACCACCATTCGTAGGACTACCTTCGATTTCATCAGCGACTTCGGATTGAGAAACGGGGGTATTTTCGGCGTTTTCGAAGACAGCTACATTGGTCCAATAGAGCTTCAAATGCTCTAAGTTAACTTTCCCTACATTCTGCCTTGAGTTAGCGTCCTCTAACTCGTAGTCAACGGGAGAGTGTTTTGCTACTATCTTAAAGGGACCTGCCCATTTAGGACTAAGCTTTTTCATAAGTTGACCTGTCGTACTTGATAAAGGATGTGTTTCCATCCATACTAAAGTCCCAACCTCAAACTCTAGAGGGTCATGACGAAGGTCATAATACTTCTTTTGGTGAGCTTTAGCTAACTTAGACAATTCATTACTGAATGCTAATTGTTCCTTAAGAACCTTCAAAGCCTTACTACGACGAGGGTCATCTGGGTCCTGAATGGGTTCTTCAATATCTAAATCCCAAGGGAGACGTGGCTCCCGCCCTCAAACCAAAAAGAACGGGGATCTGCCCGTTGTTTCATGGGTGCGGAATTTATAGCAAATTGAAGAAGGTCAAGAAATTCATCCCATCTATCATGGTGATTCCCTACATAAAACGAAATTAGTTCGCCTATTACTCTATTGACTCTTTCGGTGGGATTTCCCTTAGGAGTATAGGGGGTGGTAAACTTTGGGTTTATTTTAAACGCTCTGCACGTCTGCAGCCAAAGTTTCGAAGTAAACTGTACCCCTCTATCACTAAGAATAGCTTTAGGAGCTCCCCACTTAGTGATAATAGACTTAAATGCCTGAACACAGGTCTTAGCAGTAATAGTTTTTAGTGGTATCATTTCCACGAATTTGGTCATATAATCGACGAAAACTATTAAATATTTATAATGGTGTCTACTTGAAGGGAAAGGTCCCATTATGTCGACACTAATTTGGTCCCAAGGACTGGTTATTTCTGAGGGTTGCATTAGCCCTGGCTTTTTCCTGTTTCTAGCCTTAAATTGTTGGCATAGAGTACACCCTCTAACATAATCCTGGACGTCACTAATTACAGTGGGCCACCAATATCTATAAGTAACTTTACTAAGGGTCTTATCTTTGCCCCTGTGAGCTGATAAAGGGTGGTCGTGTAACAACCTCATAGCTTCTAGCCTTAATCGAGGAGGTAAATAAATCTTTTCAGGATGATTCCTGTATGGTCTTCTATAAAGAAGATCATTCTTTATTTCAAACATTTTATTCCTAACTGGGTTAGGTCCTTGCAAGGAATTTATAATAGGGGATGCAAAGGGGTCTTCCCTTTGAGATGTTCTGATATCTTCTATCGTAAAAACCGAGTATAAGGATCTAGAACCTGGAGGACGTATTCGACCTTCTACAGACTCCTTAGAAGACGTTGTACTAGTACTACTACCGGTAGGATTTTGACTAGTGCTACTACTAGTTGGATCCAAATTACTCTTAGAATTAGAAGTAGATGAGCTAAAATTTATGCTCAAAACGTTAATCGGGGCCCTCGACAAAGCGTCAGCTACTACGTTTTCTACTCCTTTTTTATGTTTTATGGTAAAGTGAAAAGTCTGAAGGTACATCGCCCATTTGACTAGACGAGAATTGGGTTCCCTAATGTTAAACAACCACTGTAAAGCCTGATGGTCAGTGAGGACAGTGAATTTACGACTTTCTAGAAAGGGCCTAAACTTTTTGACAGCCCAACATATGGCTAAACACTCCTTCTCGCTAGTGGAGTACCTTGTTTCGGCATCTTTTAGCCCTGTACTAGCATAAGCTATAGGGACTTCTATATTATCCTGTATTTGGGAAAGAAGGGCACCTAACCCTGCATCACTAGCATCGGTAGTTAAGATGCACGGGGAATCCCTTCTAAAGGAAGCTAAGGGGTGAGCCTTACAAATGGCTTCCTTAATTTTTTCGAACGCCTGTTGCTGTTCGAATCCCCAAACAAATTTCTGATCCTTCCTTTTAAGTTTATTAATAGGAGCTACTATTTGGGAGTAGTGGCTAATAAACCTATTATGCCAACCTGCCATCCCTAAAAATCTTTGAACTTCCTTAATATTTTTAGGAGGAGGAAATTTTTGGAATGGCTTCTATCTTAGAAGGATCTATATGCACCCCTTTTTCATTTACAATGTGACCAAATATGGTAGCTTCTTTCTGAGCGAAACGACATTTCTTTAACTGTAGAGTGAGACCCGCTTCCTTTAGCCTATTTAAGACATATTCTAAACACGTTAAGTGTTGGTCCCAATCTTCGCTAAGCGAGATTAAATCATCTAGATAATCGAGTAATTGGAAGTAATCTGCGTCCCTAAAAATCTCGTCGATTAGACGCTGAAAGGAGCTAGGGGCGTTACATAGCCCAAAAGGGAGTACATTGAACTCGTACTTTCCCATGTGAGTCACGAAGGCAGTTTTTTCTCTGCTCTTAGGGTGCATTTCCACTTGCCAGTACCCTGATTTAAGGTCAAGTGTTGTTATGTATTTAGGTCTTCCAACCCTAGCTAACATGTCCTCTATATTAGGTAAAGGATAAGGGTCCTTAATGGTAACCTGATTAAGTTTTCTGTAATCAATACAAAACCGATAGGGTTTACCCCGTTTTGTTTGATCAACTAAAACTACGGGCGAAGCCCAAGGAGAAACTGAAGGTCTGATAATCCCGTCATCTAACATTTCCCTTACATGTTGTTCAATAATTTTCCTTTTCTGGTCATTCACTCGATAAGGCTGAGATTTTATGGGCGGGTTATTTCCCGTATGAATCTCATGGAAGACTAACCCTGTTCTTCCTACCTTATCAGAAAACAACTCAGGAAATTTCAATAAAAGGGCTTCTAGTTGATGGCGTTGCTCATCAGTGATAGGGGCTGCAGAAACTGCGTCCCTAATACTATTTACAATCTCCTTATCTATGGGATCCTTTTCTGATGGTAATGAAAAAGGAATCCTTAAGTTACCCACTAAACATTGAGCTGACTCAAAATCTAACTTGACCCTATTTTCCTCAAGAAAATCTTGACCCAATATGAAGTCACTATTTTGGGAAGGAACTATGTAAAATTTAAATTTAAACTGTTTCTCACTTTCAATTGACTTAAGAGTAAATTCTAACTCGTGAGAACCTTTTGTGAACGTATACCGCCGTCGCCCCAAACTACACAATCTAGTTCTTCATCTTCAGGTAATTCTGAAGAATTTCTATGTTTATAAATTTTTTGCCACTGGTCAAGACTAACAAAAGAGGCATCGGCCCCGCTATCTAATTTAGCGTGAACTGTCGCGTGTTCAAAAGTAACGGGAATAGTAACCCTTTTGTAAACTGAACCCTTTCGAACTGATTCAATCCTCAAGGGAAACGCGACACGCTTCTTATTAGGAGAATTTATTGGGCACCGGGAGAGGGACCACGTGGGACCTCTCCCGTCTGGGCTTCCCCCGACTGGATCATCTTTGTGTTAGGACAGTCAGGTGCAAGATGACCTGGTTCTTGGCATTTAAAACAAGTTATTGTACGTGTAGAAGGGTAAGACACGGCCAACTGACGACCTGGAGATTTTGATCTTTGATTATAATATCGGTTATAAGATCTTTGACCTCTATTGGAATTGTTATTAGACCTGGCCCTAGCTCTAGAGTCTAATGGTTGTAAGGGATATTCCCATTGGGGAGAGGCAGGAGGATTACAAGGGCTTAGACAATGCCCGGGGGAACATTGACTATGGGCGGAGCCCCTGTTTGCTGGGCAAGAGGACTCTGCTTTAGCCTTGGGTTTGGGGGGAGATTTCCTCTTTTCCTTCTTCTCTGCATTCCTTTTCCTAACTTCAATATCCTTTTCTATAGTTTTACAGGAATTTCTTAACTGTTCCATTGTAGTAAATTGTAGGAAAAGGAGGGGAGTTCTTAGTTCATCCCTCAAATTGCTTTTAATTATAGGAACTAAATCCTTTTCGGGAAGAGGATGGGTCATCCCTAAATTTAACTTCATAACTTCCCCGAAGAATTCCTCTACCGATTCCTTATCTTTCTGACTTCTATGGTTTATTTCTATCTTAAGTTTAGAATCAGCTTCGGAATCTCTAAACTGAACCTTAAAATGTCTCTTAAACGTATTCCAAGTTAAAGGAGGATGGGAAGGTCTTAAGCTACACATTTCGTCATATTGACGGACTAAATCCCTGTACCAATACAAGGCACGTCCTCTTAAAAGGAGAGGCAATGCAGCTAACCTTTCCTCATTTGATAACTTGTGGAATTTAGCATACTCCTCAAAAGTAGCTAAAAACTCGGTGGCGTTATCGTTAGAAGATCCCATAAAAGCTAACCTTTCTGGCGGTTCAATAGGGACTTTTCCCGATTGAGGGGTTGAACCTCTATTTATTAACATGGGTAGATCCCTAACTAACCTATCAAAACTAGTAGCTAAAGCTTTTTGTATTGCTACATTTTGGGTTGAATTATCTGCCAGTGTTTGGAGCAAAGGCAATATAAAAGCTTTTAATTCCTCGTCGGACGTGTCTGGTCCTAATTGAGGAATTTGTCGGGACGGAGAAAATTGGGTTCCGATAGTTCTAGTTTCTAGTTTAGGCAAGACATTAGCAGAACTAATTTTAGGCTTAACAATTGTGGACTCTGATTTAGGAGGATCAAGGGAATTAATCCCTGTTTGAGGAGGGAAATTAGAGGGAGTTAAACATCCCTTAGGGGCAGGAAAACTCTTATGAGGGAATAATAAGTAAGGAGAGAAGTTAGGCTCTGAAGAGGCTGCAGCCCTCTTTTTTGAATCTTCTTCGTCTCTCTCTTCCTCAATACGAAGCTTCCGTTTAAAGTCCTCCAAGGTATCATCTGTTTCAGGCGGTGCTAGCATGTCGCCATCGTCTTCTATAGACGTAAACAGATCTTCTTTTGATTTATTTTCCCTTTTCTTTAAGATTACGTCCTCGTCCTCGTCCTCATCCTCAGATGTCTGAGGCGATCTCCATGTTTGATTGTTAGCGTCCGAGTAAGCCATGATTTATTTATTTAATTTACAATAACCAAAACAATTTACATCAATCAAGTTAGGTCAAATTTATACAATATAAATAGTAAGTCATCTAAATTCAGTAATTTTATAACAAAGATAATTTTATTTCTTAATTTAGTGTTTAATTTATTCCTGATTAAGTTAGATTTAATTTAAAACAACTATCTTATTAACTATCTATCAATGTGGAAGCCAAGGCTTAAAACCACATGGGGGGCGGATATCCTAACCGACAATGATAAACAGTATTTCTATGGGATTGACCGAGGCTTTGTCGAGTCCCTGTTCGGGCGCCATTTTATGTAACCCTCCGTAGGATAATTTAACTAAGGGAGAAAGACTCCCGAGGGCCATAAAAAGAAATAAAGACAACTTACTTTAATAATCCAAAATAAGAAAACAATTCTTCTTTAGTTTATTAACGAAAATAACTATGGGATAATGATCCCGTAACCCAACTTGGTTAATACAAAATAACTCCGTATCAATGTTACAAGAGGAGAGAACTAGTCTCCTCAACAGTCAACAGTAGAACTGATAACACAACTGATAACATATTCTGTATTACAACTGTGGAAGGGGGAGTGGCTTGTAACATGGAGGCTAGATGCCCTGCCAGAACCAAGGAGTGGAAGCTCCAAAGATTCTGGCAGCCATGTTACATCCCCCCCTCTTTAGGAACTTGTTTATAATACAAAAATATAGAATAGAAAACAAAAATTTTTTTTTTCAGTTTAGGGTTACCCCGAGGAACCCTTAAATTCATTAGCAGGGGTATAGGAAATGATTTTATCTTCATTGGTGATAAACGAGTTTCTGTTCAATCTTGATTCTCGAAGGGCCTCCCTTTTACCGTGATATTAGGCTCTCCTTCCGGAGGATCAAAGTATGTGGGTAGTGGACGTCCTCCTTCGGTCATCTAACATTAGATATATTAGTAATTTCTTTTCGTTGCTTGGGAAATAAATTCCCAAGGGAAAACAGAGATTGGTTCTCGGGTAAAACAGAAGTATTCCCTTTTTAGGTTCGTGATATTATTATTGTTAAGGTAAACTTGAACCTCATAAGGTGACCTTAATCTTTTATCATCAGGAGGTCGGTAATAAATATCAACTTCGTTACCTCCGGGCTGAACCGTCGCCCTCTTACATACCTCTCGACGCCATCCCAATTTAAAAGGTTCTAAACAAATACCCTTACAAAAATCTTCTTAAGAGTTCTTAAGGAATTTCTTTGGAACCCTACGGAGCCCTTGGGATCATTTTCTAAAGAAACTATTTCCAAAGACTTCTTTGGAATTTCCTAAAGAATTCTTGAGATAAATTTCCAAAGAATGTCTTGGGATTATTTTCTAAAGAAATTCTTTAGGAATTCTAGACATAAATTTCCAAAGAATGTCTTGGGATTATTTTCTAAAGAAATTATTTAGGAATTCTAGAGATAAATTTCCAAAGTAGGTCAAGGGGTTGTTTTCCAAAGAAATTCTTTAGAAATTCTTGAGATAAATTTCCAAAGAACGTCTAGGGAATATTTTCCAACGAAATTCTTTAGGAATACTTGAGATAAATTTCCAAAGAAAGTCTAGGGTTTATTTCCCAAAGAAATTCGTAGGAATTATTGAGATAAATGTCCAATGGAGCTCTAGGGTTTATTTTCCAAAGAAATTCGATACGAATTCTATCGAGATAAATTGCCAAAGAAGATCTAGGGTTTATTTTCCAACGAAATTCGTTTGGAATTCAAGAGATAAATTTCCAAAGAAGGTTTATTTTCCAACTAAATTAGTTAAGAATTTTAGAGATGAATTTGAAATAGCCAGATATATTGCAATTATGCTTTACATATAATTATCTCAAAATATTTTACCCAAATTGTTTAGCTAAAGTTTTCCTTGATAGACATTAACTTGATGGTTAAAAAAATTAAGGCTCAGCAAGCGCTGAAATGGAATGTTATATTTACCTATTTTTTTATTTTTTATTTTTATTTTTTTTTTGCTTTTAAGAATCCGTGAGGTGTTTATGTAAAGGATAAAATAGATTAAAAGTAAAATAAGAGTAATTTAAATCGTAATGTTTAGATTTACAGGGAATCTAAGCTGTCAGTCGGAATTTTTGGTCAATTCTCTTATGGCATGTTTTATCTTTATTGCGAGCGTAATAAGAGTCCAAAATAAATATTTTTTAAAAACATTGTAGAGAAAATTAGGTTAAACGCGTTTCTGATACTCGAAAAACTCTCAGTGAATATACATTATTAAATTTAACAACAACGTCTGTATCTACTGCTTGGCCGTTAAAGCCTCCAAAATCCACTTAGTACCCCTTACAATTGCACAAGGTTAAAACTTTCTGCCGTTTACGGATGTTTTTAAGTCGATTAAATGTCTGACTTTATAAGCAATTTCACACTGCATGCGAGAACTTCCCCCGCTATAAGGGGTGTAGTTCAGCATATAAGAACTACACTTCCTGTATTGAGATATGGATCTGCATGTAAGAACTATCCTCGTTTCAAGTGGCTAAATTAATTTACCCACTTCTCTATATATTTCCCAAGAAAATTCCATAGACATTTCCCAAGTAAATTCCAAAGATATTTCACAAGTAAATTCCAAAGATATTTCACAAGTAAATTGCAAAGATATTTCACAAGTAAATTCCAAAGATATTTCACAAGTAAATTGCAAAGATATTTCACAAGTAAATTCCAAAGATATTTCCCAAGTAAATTCCAAAGATATTTCCCAAGAAAATTCCAAAGATATTTCCCAAGAAAATTCCAAAGATATTTCCCAAGAAAATTCCAAAGATATTTCCTAAGAAAATTCCAAAGATATTTCCCAAGAAAATTCCAAAAATATTTCCCAAGAAAATTCCAAAGATATTTCCCAATAAAGTTCCAAAGATATTTCCAAAGTAATTTCCAAAGAAAAAGAGGCCAATATTCCCCAATTTCCTAAAGAACGCCTTAAGGATTTCCAAAGAAATTTCCCAAGGAATTTTCTTAAGAATTCTTAAGAAGATTTTTGTAAGGGTATCGGGTAATGTAGCCCTATTTAAACGAGGCGTTCTCATTGACTCCGATAACGTGGTTGAAGAACTATCACACGCACGTAATGATTGAGATTGCGAGTGAGGAATCTGTTCATGGGTTGATATTTCTTCTGTAGAAATGGAATTCGGTTCAGGAGGTACTATTTCCTCCGAAAAACCAGAAGAAGGAGAATGGTGTAACGCAGGTTCCGTGACTGATTGGTCAGAAGACGTTTTATCTTCCGGTGTTCGAATTTCTTCTGAAAAACTGGACGTACTGGACTTACGTAGCTCTGGTTCCTCGACTGATTCTTGATCAGACGGGGAAGCCTCCCCTGCCGCAGAAGGCGGACTATCGTTTGAGGGATGATCGAGCTGAAAAGCCCTCATATCATGATAGGTAAAAAGGAGGAGAGGAGGGTCTTCAAAAAGGGCCATGCCCGGTTCACTATCAGAATCTGTAGGCTGAAGTGAACCATCCCGAACTGCAGGAGGGATCGGTTGATCCGCTGCTTGCTCTTCTACTGTACTTGATGTCGTGGTTGGAGGGACATCGGTAATTGTAGGAAGAATCGGTTGACGGACTTCCTGATCGTCCGGGGATGACGGTGATGTAGAAGATGATGATGATTCAGATGAAGTAGTTGAAGAAGTGTCCGCAGATTGGTGGTGCATGCTACCACCATTCGTAGGAGGACTACCTTCGATTTCATCAGCGACTTCGGATTGAGAAATGGGGGTATTTTCGGCGTGTTCGAAGACAGCTACGTTAGTCCAATAAAGTTTAAGATGTTCTAGGTTAACTTTCCCTACGTTCTGCCCAGAGTTAGCGTCTTCTAACTCGTAAACAACGGGAGAGTGCTTTGCAACTATCTTGAAGGGACCTGCCCATTTAGGACTAAGCTTTTTCATGAGCTGACCTGTCGTACTTGATAAAGGATGAGTTTCCATCCATACTAAGGTTCCTACCTCAAACTCGAGAGGGTCATGGCGGAGGTCATAGTATTTTTTCTGGTGTGCTTTAGCTAACTTAGACAATTCATTACTGAATGCTAATTGTTCCTTAAGAACCTTCAAAGCCTTATTACGACTAGGGTCATCATTGTCCTGAATGGGTTCTTCAATGTCTAAATCCCAAGGGAGACGTGGCTCCCGCCCTAAATTCAAAAAGAACGGGGATCGAACCGTGGTTTCATGGGGCGCGGAATTTATAGCGAACTGAAGAAGGTCAAGGGATTCATCCCCTCTATCATGGTGATTCCCTACGTAAAATGATATTAATTCACCTATTACTCTATTGACTCGTTCAGTGGGATTTCCTTTAGGAGTGTAAGGGGTATTAAACTTTGGATTGATTCTAAAGGCTCTGCAAGTCTGCAGCCAAAGTTTCGAAGTAAATTGTACCCCTCTGTCACTAAGGATAGCTTTCGGAGCTCCCCACCTAGAGATAATAGACTTAAAAGCCTGTACACAAGTCTTGGCAGTAATAGTTTTTAGTGGAATCATTTCCACGAATTTAGTCATGTAATCAACGAAAACTATTAAATATTTATAATGGTGTCTACTTGAAGGGAAAGGTCCCATAATGTCGACACTAATTTGGTCCCAAGGACTGGTTATTTCTGAGGGTTGCATTAGCCCTGGCTTTTTCCTGTTTCTAGCCTTAAATTGTTGGCATAGAGTACACCCTCTAACATAATCCTGGACGTCACTAATTACAGTGGGCCACCAATATCTAGAAGTAACTTTACTAAGGGTCTTATCTTTGCCCCTGTGAGCTGATAAAGGGTGGTCGTGTAACAACCTCATGGCCTCTAGCCTTAAGCGAGGAGGTAGATATATTTTTTCAGGATGGTTCCTGTAAGGTCTTCTGTAAAGAAGATCATTTTTTATTTCAAACATTTTATTCCTAACTGGGTTAGGTCCTTGCAAGGAATTAATTATTGGGGAAGCGAAAGGATCTTCCCTCTGAGACTTTCTTACGTCTTCTATGGTGAAGACTGAATATAGGGCTCTAGGACCTGGGGGACGTAATCGGCCTTCAACTGACTCACTAGAGGAAGTTGAATTACTACTACTACTGGTAGAATTTTGACTAGTACTACTACTAGTTTGATCTAAATTAGAAATAGAATTAGGAGTAGAAGAACTGAAGTTTATGCTCAAAACGTTAATCGGGGCCCTCGACAAAGCGTCAGCTACTACGTTTTCTACTCCTTTTTTATGTTTTATGGTAAAGTGAAAAGTCTGAAGGTACATCGCCCATTTGACTAGACGAGAATTGGGTTCCCTAATGTTAAACAACCACTGTAAAGCCTGATGGTCAGTGAGGACAGTGAATTTACGACTTTCTAGAAAGGGCCTAAACTTTTTGACAGCCCAACATATGGCTAAACACTCCTTCTCGCTAGTGGAGTACCTTGTTTCGGCATCTTTTAGCCCTGTACTAGCATAAGCTATAGGGACTTCTATATTATCCTGTATTTGGGAAAGAAGGGCACCTAACCCTGCATCACTAGCATCGGTAGTTAAGATGCACGGGGAATCCCTTCTAAAGGAAGCTAAGGGGTGAGCCTTACAAATGGCTTCCTTAATTTTTTCGAACGCCTGTTGCTGTTCGAATCCCCAAACAAATTTCTGATCCTTCCTTTTAAGCTTATTAATAGGAGCTACTATTTGGGAGTAGTGGCTAATAAACCTATTATGCCAACCTGCCATCCCTAAAAATCTTTGAACTTCCTTAATATTTTTAGGAGGAGGAAATTTTTGGAATGGCTTCTATCTTAGAAGGATCTATATGCACCCCTTTTTCATTTACAATGGGACCAAATATGGTAGCTTCTTTCTGAGCAAAACGACATTTCTTTAACTGTAGGGTGCGACCCGCTTCCTTTAGCCTATTTAAGACATACTCTAAACACGTTAAGTGTTGATCCCAATCTTCGCTAAGCGAGATTAAATCATCTAGATAATCGATTAATTGGAAGTAATCTGCGTCCCTAAAAATCTCGTCGATTAGACGCTGAAAGGAGCTAGGGGCGTTACATAGCCCAAAAGGGAGTACATTGAACTCGTACTTTCCCATGTGAGTCACGAAGGCAGTTTTCTCTCTGCTCTTAGGGTGCATTTCCACTTGCCAGTACCCTGATTTAAGGTCAAGTGTTGTTATATATTTTGGTCTTCCAACCCTAGCTAACATGTCCTCTATATAAGGTAAAGGATAAGGGTCCTTAATGGTAACCTGATTAAGTTTTCTGTAATCAATACAAAACCGATAGGGTTTACCCCGTTTTGTTTGATCAACTAAAACTACGGGCGAAGCCCAAGGAGAAACTGAAGGTCTGATTATCCCGTCATCTAACATTTCCCTTACATGTTGTTCAATAATTTTCCTTTTCTGGTCATTCACCCGATAAGGCTGAGATTTTATGGGCGGGTTATTTCCCGTATGAATCTCATGGAAGACTAACCCTGTTCTTCCTACCTTATCAGAAAACAACTCAGGAAATTTCAATAAAAGGGCTTCTAGTTGATGGCGTTGCTCATCAGTGATAGGGGCTGCAGAAACTGCGTCCCTAATACTATTTACAATCTCCTTATCTATGGGATCCTTTTCTGATGGTAATGAAAAAGGGATCCTTAAGTTACCCACTAAACATTGAGTTGACTCAAAATCTAACTTGACCCTATTTTCCTCAAGAAAATCTTGACCCAATATAAAGTCACTATTTAGGGAAGGAACTATGTAAAATTTAAATTTAAACTGTTTCTCACTTTCAATTGACTTAAGAGTAAATTCTAACTCGTGAGAACCTTTTGTGAACGTATAACGGCCGTCGCCCCAAACTACACAATCTAGTTCTTCATCTTCAGGTAATTCTGAAGAATTTCTATGTTTACAAATTTTTTGCCACTGGTCAAGACTAACAAAAGAGGCATCGGCCCCACTATCTAATTTAGCGTGAACTGTCGCGTGTTCAAAATTAACGGGAATAGTAACCCTTTTGTAAACTGAACCCTTTCGAACTGATTCAATCCTCAAGGGAAACGCGACACGCTTCTTATTAGGAGAATTTATTGGGCACCGGGAGAGGGACCACGTGGGACCTCTCCCGTCTGGGCTTCCCCCGACTGGATCATATTTTTATTTGGACAATCGGGTGCAAGATGACCAGGTTCCTGACAACTGTAACAGGTGATCGTACGTGTAGAGGGGTAAGACACGGCCAACTGACGACCTGGAGATTTTGATCTTTGATTATAATATCGGTTATAAGATCTTTGACCTCTATTTGAAGTGTTTTGAGCTCTAGCTTGAGACCTAGAGTCTAATGGTTGTAAGGGATATTCCCATTGGGGAGAGGCAGGAGGATTACAAGGGCTTAGACAATGCCCGGGGGAACATTGACTATGGGCGGAGCCCCTGTTTGCTGGGCAAGAGGACTCTGCTTTAGCCTTGGGTTTGGGGGGAGATTTCCTCTTTTCCTTCTTCTCTGCATTCCTTTTCCTAACTTCAATATCCTTTTCTATAGTTTTACAGGAATTTCTTAACTGTTCCATAGTAGTAAATTGTAGGAAAAGGAGGGGAGTTCTTAGCTCATCCCTCAAATTGCTTTTAATTATAGGAACTAAATCCTTTTCGGGAAGAGGATGGGTCATCCCTAAATTTAACTTCATAACTTCCCCAAAGAAATCCTCTACCGACTCCTTATCTTTCTGACTTCTATGGTGTATTTCTATCTTAAGTTTAGAATCAGCTTCGGAATCTCTAAACTGAACCTTAAAATGTCTCTTAAACGTATTCCAAGTTAAATGAGGATGGGAAGGTCTTAAGCTACACATTTCGTCATATTGACGGGCTAAATCCCTGTACCAATACAAGGCACGTCCTCTTAAAAGGAGAGGCTATGCAGCTAACCTTTCCTCATTTGATAACTTGTGGAATTTAGCATACTCCTCCAAAGTAGCTAAAAACTCGGTGGCGTTATCGTTAGAAGATCCCATAAAAGCTAACCTTTCTGGCGGTTCAATAGGGACCTTTCCCGATTGAGGGGTTGAACCTCTATTTATTAACATGGGTAGATCCCTAACTAACCTATCAAAACTAGTAGCTAGAGCTTTTTGTATTGTTATCAGCCAGTGTTTGAAGCAAAGGCAATATAAAAGCTTTTAATTCCTCGTCGGACGTGTCTGGTCCTAATTGAGGGATTTGTTGGGACGGAGGAAATTGGGTTCCGATAGTTCTAGTTTCTGGTTTAGGCAAGACATTAGCAGAACTAATTTTAGGCTTAACAATTGTGGACTCTGATTTAGGAGGATCAAGGGAATTAATCCCAGTTTGAGGAGGGAAATTAGAGGGAGTTAAACATCCCTTAGGGGCAGGAATACTCTTATGAGGGAATAGTAAGTAAGGAGAATATTCCAATTCTGAAGAGGCTGCAGTCCTCTGTCTTGAATCTTCTTCGTCTCTCTCTTCCCCTATACGTAGTTTCCGGTTGAATTCCTCCAATGGATCATCAGTTTCAGGCGGTGCTAGCATGTCGCCCTCGTCTTCCATGGACGTAAACTGATCTTCATTAGACTGTTTCTCCCTTTTCTTTAATATTAAATCGTCTTCCTCATCCTCAGATGTTTGATGAGACCTCCATGTTTTATTATTATCCGAGTAAGCCATAATTTAATTTTAAATTGTAGTTTAACAACTTCAATTCATACAAACATCAAAAACACAAGTTCCGTTTGCAACACAATATAAGTAAGTTATCTTAATTTCAATAAATCAATTATAAAGATAATTTTTAATTTAATTAATTTATTTAATTTAATTTTGATTAATTTAGTTTAAAATAATTTGATTATCTTTATTAATTTATCACCGTGGAAGCCAAGGCTTAGCTCCACGTGGGGGAGGATATACCAACACTGATAACCAATTACTTTATGGGACTTGACCGAGGCTTAGTCGAGTCAATTCGGTCGGGTCCCTGTTCGGGCGCCAATTTATGTAACCCTCCGTAGAATAATTTAACTAAGGGAGAAAGACTCCCGAGGGCCATAAAAAGAAATAAAGACAACTTACTTTAATAATCCAAAATAAGAAGACAATTCTTCTTTAGTTTATTAACGAAATTAACTAAGGGATAATGATCCCGTAACCCAACTTGGTTAATACAAATTAACTCCGTATCAATGTTACAAGAGGAGAGAACTAGTCTCTTCAACAGTCAACAGTAGTACTGATAACACAACTGATAACATATTCTGTATTAAAACTGTGGAAGGGGGAGTGGCTTGTAACATGGAGGCTAGATGCCCTGCCAGAACCAAGGAGTGGAAGCTCCAAAGATTCTGGCAGCCATGTTACATCGATGTAACATGGCTGCCAGATTTCAGGAGGTTCTCCTCCTTGGATCTGGCAGGGTGTTACGCCTCCATGTTACATTCTCCTCCTCTGATCCAGGACTGTGATATTGTGAGAATGGGCGGCAAAGTTTGAGGGAATAAGACACATGTCGGCGATCCTACCCTATAGGTGCCGACTGCCCCGTGTCCGCCGGAGGTGACTTGACCCCCACACCCCATCCGTCACCTCCCAAGTAAACCTCATTTCCTTCCCCTGCTTACACTCCTACTGAAACCTGAATAATCACATCCTTGCCGCGGTCCATAGACCCTATTCGCATTGAAACCTCAAAAACAAAAAAAAAAAAAATATTGTGACTTCTCGCTTGGAGAAGTTAGTCACTAATTGGTTAAAGAAGATATAGTCAAAGTTAGGCTATCGCGGGTTTATCCCTTTGTATCAAACGGCATTAAACGGTGTTAATAAAGAAGTATAGAAGATATTAAACTTTTTCGAAGCCATAGTGTAAGTTAATAATTAAATTTTTGTTAAAAGAAGAGAAAACTTATGGCAATTAAATACAAGTATTTTATTAGGTGTAGAATGCCTAATTAAAATACATTAAGATGAGAGCTTTCGGCTCGAGAGCCTTCATCAGTCATACTAAAATCTAAAACGCGTGACACATACGAGGTAACCTCGGTTTTTAAAAAATCATATCACGCCCTCTTTTGAACAAGATGCCTGTCGTCTATGACTCCCCAATATTTTGCTTCAGCACAGCCTTGATTTAAATTTAATATCCCTGATTTTTTAATAAATATACCTTCAATAAATTTTCTTTTTCGCCAATTTTTTTCCCGATATAGAACTTCTGGATATTTAAAATCCATTACGTGACCTTTCGACTCCCAAACATGAACCGCTATGCCGTTTTCTTTATCAAAATTTTTAATGCATTGCTTATGCCCTGAGAACCTATTTTTTAACGTTTGTTGTGTTTCACCAACATACGTTTTGCCGCATGTTTCACATATTACTTGGTAAACAACGCAGCGATTATCCAATAGGTTAATATCTCTTTTAGGCCTATTTTTAACTAAGTGATTGTTTAAATTTTGTCCACCTATATTTAATAATTTAATGTTGAATTTATTTTTTAATAATCTACCTAATTTTTCACTAATTCCCCTAATATACGGAAGCGCTAAGCATGGTTGAGAGTCTCTAGGTCTGTTGTAGTCGTTATTAACAATGTTATTTTTAAAAATCGAATCAATTAAACCATTTGGGTAATTACTATTAATTAACTGATTTTTAACGATGGCTTTATCAGTCTCAGGTTCGTCGGAGATATTTTCTATGCGGTGTTTTAAGCTTTTTACTATACCTAACTTTACAATTTGGCTGTGGCAGGAGTTATAATCTAGAAATTTTTTACAGTGAGTGGGTTTTTGAAAAAGAGTACATTTTAAACTATTGTCATTATTTAATCTTTTGGCCATTATGTCTAGAAAGGGTAGACTGCCATTATTTTCTAATTCAATTGTAAATTTAATAGAATTATCTAAACTATTAACTAAATCCAATAACAAATTTGTATTGTTTCTTACATTTTTTAAAATGACAAAAATGTCATCGACGAACCTTACCCAAAACTTTATATTTCTTGCCATTCTTTTATGACTAAATAGTTTTTCTTCAATAAACTCCATATATAAATTAGCTAAGACACTCGAAAGTGGATTACCCATCGCTAAACCCTTTGTTTGTACAAAAAATTGATCTTTAAAGCTAAAATATGTGTTTTCTACACAAATTCGGCTAAGTTCTACGATTGAATCAATGGTTAAGTCTGTTCTGTTTTTTTAGGTTCGTGATATTATTATTGTTAAGGTAAACTTGAACCTCATAAGGGGACCTTAACCGGTTGTCATCAGAAGGTCTATAATAGATGTCTACTTCATTACCTCCGGGCTGAACCGTCGCCCTCTTACATACCTCTCTTCGCCAGCCCAATTTAAAAGGTTCTAAATAAATGTCGGGTAAGGTAGCCCTATTCAATCGAGGAGTTCTCATAGACTCCGATAACGTGGTCGACGAACTGTCAGACGCACGCAAAGATTGGGATTGCGTTTGAGAAATAGCTTCAGGGTTTGATATTTCTTCCGAAAGAGGAGATATCTGTTCAGGAGGCACCATTTCTTCCAAAAATCCAGACGAAGGAGAATGCTGTAACGCCGGTTCCGTGACTGATTGGTCAGAAGACGTTTTATCTTCCGGTGTTCGAATTTCTTCTGAAAAACTGGACGTACTGGACTTACGTAGCTCTGGTTCCTCGACTGATTCTTGATCAGACGGGGAAGCCTCCCCTGCCGCAGAAGGCGGACTATCATTAGAGGGATGATCGAGCTGAAAAGCCCTCATATCATGATAGGTAAATAGGAGGAGAGGAGGGTCTTCAAAAAGGGCCATGCCCGGTTCACTACAGAATCTGTAGGCTGAAGTGAACCATCCCGAACTGCAGGAGGGATCGGTTGATCCGCTGCTTGATCTTCTACTGTACTTGATGTCGTGGTTGGAGGGACATCGGTAATTGCAGGAAGAATCGGTTGACGGACTTCCCGATCGTCCGGGGATGACGGTGATGTAGAAGATGATGATGATTCAGATGAAGTAGTTGAAGAAGTGTCCGCAGATTGGTGGTGCATGCTACCACCATTCGTAGGAGGACTACCTTCGATTTCATCAGCGACTTCGGATTGAGAAACGGGGGTATTTTCGGCGTTTTCGAAGACAGCTACGTTAGTCCAATAAAGTTTAAGATGTTCTAGGTTAACTTTCCCTACGTTCTGCCCAGAGTTAGCGTCTTCTAACTCGTAAACAACGGGAGAGTGCTTTGCAACTATCTTGAAGGGACCTGCCCATTTAGGACTAAGCTTTTTCATGAGCTGACCTGTCGTACTTGATAAAGAATGAGTTTCCATCCATACTAAGGTTCCTACCGCAAACTCTAAAGGGTCATGGCGGAGGTCGTAGTATTTTTCTGGTGGGCCTTTGCTAACTTAGACAATTCGTTGCTGAATGCTAATTGTTCCTTAAGAACCTTTAAAGCCTTATCACGACTGGGGTCATCATTGTCCTGAATGGGTTCCTCAATATCTAAATCCCAAGGGAGACGTGGCTCCCGCCCTAAATTCAAAAAGAACGGGGATCTGCCCGTTGTTTCATGGGGTGCGGAATTTATAGCAAATTGAAGAAGGTCAAGGGATTCATCCCATCTATCATGGTGATTCCCTACATAAATCGAAATTAGTTCGCCTATTACTCTATTGACTCTTTCGGTGGGATTTCCCTTAGGAGTATAGGGGGTGGTGAACTTTGGGTTTATTTTAAATGCTCTGCACGTCTGCAGCCAAAGTTTCGAAGTAAACTGTACCCCTCTATCACTAAGAATAGCTTTAGGAGCTCCCCACCTAGTGATAATAGACTTAAATGCCTGGACACAGGTCTTAGCAGTAATAGTTTTTAGTGGTATCATTTCCACGAATTTGGTCATATAATCGACGAAAACTATTAAATATTTATAATGGTGTCTACTTGAAGGGAAAGGTCCCATAATGTCGACACTAATTTGGTCCCAAGGACTGGTTATTTCTGAGGGTTGCATTAGCCCTGGCTTTTTCCTGTTTCTAGCCTTAAATTGTTGGCATAGAGTACACCCTCTAACATAATCCTGGACGTCACTAATTACAGTGGGCCACCAATATCTATAAGTAACCTTACTAAGGGTCTTATCTTTGCCCCTGTGAGCTGATAAAGGGTGGTCATGTAACAACCTCATAGCTTCTAGCCTTAACCGAGGAGGTAAATAAATCTTTTCAGAATGATTCCTGTACGGTCTTCTATAAAGAAGATCATTCTTTATTTCAAACATTTTGTTCCTAACTGGGTTTTGTCCTTGCAAGGAATTTATAATAGGGGAAGCAAAAGGATCTTCCCTTTGAGACTTTCTTACGTCATCTATAGTAAAGACTGAATATAATGCTCTAGGACCTGGAGGACGTATTCGACCTTTAACAGATTCACTAGAGGATGTTGTACTATTACTACTACCGGTAGAATTTTGACTAGTACTACTACTAGTTGGATCCAAATTACTCTTAGAATTAGAAGTAGATGAGCTAAAATTTATGCTCAAAACGTTAATCGGGGCCCTTGACAAAGCGTCAGCTACTACGTTTTCTACTCCTTTTTTATGCTTTATGGTAAAATCAAAAGTCTGAAGGTACGTGGCCCATTTAACTAGACGAGAATTTGGTTCCCTAATGTTAAACAACCATTGTAAAGCCTGATGGTCAGTGAGGACAGTGAATTGACGACCTTCTAGAAAGGGCCTAAACTTTATAACTGCCCAACATATGGCTAAACACTCTTTCTCACTAGTTGAGTACCTCGTTTCTGCATCTTTAAGCCCTGTACTAGCATAAGCTATAGGGACTTCTATATTATCCTGTATTTGGGAAAGAAGGGCACCTAACCCTGCATCACTAGCATCGGTAGTTAAGATGCACGGGGAATCCCTTCTAAAGGAAGCTAAGGGGTGAGCCTTACAAATAGCTTCCTTAATTTTTTCGAACGCTTGTTGCTGTTCGAATCCCCAAACAAATTTTTGATCCTTCCGTTTAAGTTTATTAATGGGTGCTACTATTTGAGAGTAGTGATTAATAAAACGGTTGTGCCAACCTGCCATCCCTAAAAATCTTTGAACTTCCTTAATATTTTTAGGAGGAGGAAATTTTTGAATGGCTTCTATCTTAGAAGGATCTATATGCACCCCTTTTTCATTTACAATGTGACCAAATATGGTAGCTTCTTTCTGAGCGAAACGACATTTTTTTAACTGTAGGGTGAGACCCGCTTCCTTTAATCTATTGAGGACAGGCGAGTTTAGTAATCTCGCAAGCGTGGTTACATAAATGGCGAGCTTGCCAGGACCGATCGACGGGTCCTAGTTTATTGTAACTTGCTTTGGCTATGCTTAGCCTTAGAGTGATCGGAGTTTGTAGTAATTATTTGTTAGAGTAAAGTTAGGGTAGTGATGTTGCGGGTCCGCATTGCGGATCGGGTTATCCGTAACACGCACTATTGAGTTTGAGGGTCGCTCAAAACCTTCCTTTACAACAATTCACTGCGATCACGATGTTCAAATCATACTCAACTTCTTCAAAAGCACGTTTAATTACTTGGCTTATCTCAATGGGACACTCCCTAATGAGAAGACACTACAGTCAGCAATCAACGCCTACAGAGGACGATCATGAGTCAAGCTCTTCAAAGGACGGTGGTCCGGAACGCCAACCTACGAGGACTTCCTCAACCATATCGTCTGATGCGGCTGCTCCAGATCTGACTAAATGGGAGGAAGAAAGACAGGACTGTAGTGTTGTTACTTTATCAATAAACACTCAGAATAAAGTTATAACCATTCTTTATTCAAACCCGCGGACTACTGCCTACTACATTGATAACCAGGTTTATTTTTATGCCCTTATCTAATCGCTTATCTTATCTTATCTATACTGACGTCACTACATCAAATCACATCTTTCTTTTTTTTTTTTTGAACAGGAAACTAAATTACAACAGTAGACTAAAACTAAAATTATTAATTAACAAACTTTGGGTATTACCGTTAATGCAACTATTCTTATTAAAACAAACTAAATACAAATATACAAAACTAAATACAAATATACAAGTTATAAAATGTTAATGTCCAGTAGTCTCAGAACGGCACGGCCCCATATCTGCTGAGAGAGAGGGATGGGGAAGAAACAAAACTGAATCTAGACTTCTCCTAAACTACGTTGTTAAACGAAGACAGACTAATTATTAGGGCGATAGACATACCAACCTAATGGACGGCTTTTGTTTCAAAGTCTTATATACCAAGTCTACTCTAAAAGAATATAATTTAAGAATGCGTGCGGCTAGGTTTTGTTTTCCTATTAATTTTACGAATTTATGGCCCATGAATGTAATTAAACGACAGTAGGTATTCGAAAGAACCAAAACATTTTTAATTGCCCGTTTTGATATAATGAAGTCGAAATTAAAGGAAGCGTAAAATACTAAAATTACTTCCGGGTTGACTGAAATGGCGACAAAAAAAATTAAAGGAACCGAGGGGCTAATTACTGTCAGATTCAGTTACATTAGAACCGCGTTTACACGAGACACTTTGGAACCGTTTTCAACCGTTTTGGAAAAGCCTAACACTTTTTAAAAAATAATATTTGCATTTTCTCGTGAAAGATCTGGTTTTATCAACTTAATATTCTTTTTTGTACATTCCAAAACGGTTTAAAACGGTTTCAAAGTGTCTCGTGTAAACGCGGCTTTAATTAGCGATGGGCACAAACCGATACGATATCGGTATCGGTGCGCACCGGACTTTAACCGATATAAAAAAAAATCGGTTTGAGCTAAAGATTTTTCAGTTAATAATCGGTAAAAATATGTCGATAACGGTTTAATTGGGAGTTTAAATATTATAATAGGCTAAAATAAAACTTCGTTATCGGTATCGACATCGGTTAATTTACGATATCGGCCATCACTCCATGATGCAATAATATTTGTACTGTATCCTTTCAGTATAATACAAACATATTTTTTACATCGATTATTCTGATTGGTTAGCCCCCTCATTCGTGTCAATTAATATTATTATTATGTGAGTACGAAATTCGAATAAATAAATTTGGGTATGTTTAAAAAATTGATAGAAATATATGAAAATTAAGAAAAATAAATATATATATATATATATATATATATATATATATATATATATATATATATATATATATATATATATATATATATATATATATATATAATTAAAATTAATTTAGTTTATTAATGTTTTTCAATGTTCGCCTTGAAGATCGTCTAACTATACGCAATCCTTCCAATATCACCATTATTAATACTTAAGGGAGAATAGAAAAAGTAACTCGACAAAAGCGTCGTGAACGGAGGGTAGACAATAGAACTATTAAAGGCGTCTAGCTGCGAATCTAAACTATTCCATTCAAAAAGATAGTTTTGTAGGAGTTGGTTGGACCATTAATTTTGGGCCAACAATAGATCGGGAACCTCGACTCGGTTAAAACATAAATTTGATTAAAAGCCCCAGACGCCAACCAGATATGGGAGACTTCAAACTTTGACAAAACATGTGGTCGGACACTCTCGCCAATATTTCCTGACGCTTTTCAATTTGCATTGCAAATTCAACTCGTACAAGTCAAATTTAAACTTTGCGACGACCTCAGGGTTCATACGAAATTTTTACATTGAAAATCCCTGACTTTTCCATGTTATCCCTGACCAAATTTTGGCAATATCCCTGACCATTTTAAGGTGTTTACCAGTGCCCACTTCATCACACCAGACTTATATTTAGCATTGCTCGAAGCATGGTTTGATATAACAAACGAAATGATCCAGGGCGTGCCAACCTTTTTACTGGAGCGGGGGCAAAATCCTACACTGGTAGAGAAAGTTGCGCAAAATATTTTGCACTTGTGTAAACAACTTTGAGCCACCTTAACCTCTTTCCAAACTCATACAAGAGCAAGAATTATTTTGCAGTACTTCAATGTTGTTCAGCACTCATCAATTATCTAAGGCTATACAGTATCTCGCATGCACAATAAAGTTACGAAGAGGTCCGCATGAACGTGAGATTTAATGCCTGACCAATTCAATACTCGTGGGATACAGTGGCCACGATTCTATAAGGTACCATTTCTAGAGGAGCATACATTTCTCTCTTTTCGTAAATCGTAGAAAATAGTAAAAACGCAAAGAAAATATGTCTTTAGCCAGAAGTCCATTAAACTAGCCTAGGCTAATTTAATGGACTTCTGCTTTAGCCTACCTATTCTTTCCCAAAGTTGATAGCTACAATAATTTGAAGCGCCATCGGCTACACGGCTACACCCTTTCTCTCTAGGAGCTGACAGTTAATCAGCTCTATGATTAGCCACGGTTATATGCGAAAGAATTGCAACACTATACTGTATAGAAAACCGTGGTTGCTATATGTATACATGTATGTGTAAAGGAAATATGGTGGAAGTCAGGAACGACACATTCTCGAGACTGTCAAACAATGCGAAATTCTTCATTTCCAGGACTAGTTTAAAAATGGTTCTACATTTCTACAAAGATACGACAACCTGAGCTTTATACTGAACTTCAAAACCGTCCTCGAGCGACGATTTTGAACTATCAAAGCTGTCACTTTTACCAATCCCATTTAGGATTGCAATATTTATGGAATCACGTGCAATGTCTATTCGCATGCATCACACTAAATAACTGGGCATCAGCGCAAACTCCATTGGTTATTACATAACTACACGGAGTAAAAATTGAAGAACTTCAAATAATTTATTTATAAATATTACGAACATGTTTATGATTAAGACCTGTATTTTCTTAATCACTTCCAAAAACTGACTTCCTCTCACAACAAGAGTACACTGGGTAATGAAAATTTCACTTTCAATGAATTTTTTTTACTATTTAGATTCAGTGACCAGAGCGGGGGCGATGCCCCCGCTAGAAAATTAGAGCGGGTGCCTTTGCCCCCGCTGCCCCCGTGGTTGGCACGCCCTCTGGGCGGCAAAGTTTGACGGAATACGACACATGTCGGCGTTCCTACCCTATAGGTGCCGACTGCCCCGTGTACGCCGGAGGTGACTTGACCCCAACAACCCTTCCGTCACCTCCCAAGTAAACCTCATCTCCTTCCCTGATTATTCACATACTGAAAACCTGAATAATCGCATCCTTGTCGCGGACCTATGGACCCAAGTTGCATTGAACCTTCTTAAAAAACCCGAATCTTAAACAATCTCTCTGGCAACTTGGCCAAGTTCACTAGTAAAGGCCCGTTCACATTACCCAACTTTAGTCAGCTGACAAAGCCGATCTGACAAGTCAGGCCAGATTGTCAGGCAATATGAACTTTTCACCCAACCGTACTATTGCCAGGTTCAAGCTCGGATTTTAATCGGATAGGTAGGCGATTGGAGTCGGGCCGACTAAAGTCAGAGAGGGAGAAAACCAATCACAATAAGCCTTGGCTATTACGTCATGGGACACGTGCTGGTTTTCTTTCAGCTCGAGAGAGAACCGAGAGTATCGGCCATTATTTAATTGTCGATGAAAGCCTGAAAATGATTTCGGGCCTTGGCCATTTTTAACATGGGTTAATTTACGTTTTGATGTTTGTTCCTCATTGAATATTATCAGGAGTAATATAGTAGGGAAGTTTCCTATAAACTTCTGATATTGTTGACCTTTATTATGTTCTGAACTGCAGAAATTTAGTGGGAATAGCTTTGATGCTCGTAAAGTAGTCGAATTTATTCGAGAATGTGAGTTTATATATAATCCAAAACAAATCATTCCTATCATTATGTACCGCTTTGTACGTCCTCTTGTGTTTCAAAGGTAGTCGGCCCAACTGGATGGGTGGTGTGAACGAGTTACCTGACTAGACTAAATTGGGTGACAAGTCTATGATTTGTCAGCTGACTAAAGTTGGGTAATGTGAACGGGCTTTTAAGTCGGAGAAAGGTCTTACTTTGTCGCAATAGACGGGAAGGAATATAGAAGGAATCGCAATGTTTTGAAACCAGCTAATCGTCCGGACAGCGAGCTAATGCAACCCAAAAGGAAATCAACGACTGACCAGGGTTCAAAAGCAGCGACTGACCTGGGTTCAAATGTAACACCGAACGCCACCACCTAGATTCCTTCTAGCATTGTAACCACACGAGTTACTCCTCCTCCACAGGGAAACATTCCACAACAAACAGTTCACCAAGGAACCCCTGAGCAGGAAAATACTACCGATGCAGCAGACCGAAGTCCAGGTCACACAGATCATAAATTACGACCTAAAACTACATCAACGCCAACGATTGTGAGACTGCAGAAACAGGACATACCGCGACGATCCACCAGACATAAAGCCCCTCCAGCCAGATTTGCAAACTATAAACAATAATTCAGTACACATGTCATGTCTTAAATTTAAATTACTACAAAACATTCAGCTAAATGTTGTTTATATTTCTTTAACAAAACGGGATGTTATGTATCATAGAAAAACCACTGTAACACATTCTGGCAGCATTGTAACACATTCTCTGAACCTATGCATATTCTTGTCCCTCGAGAAAATAGAAGAAGCGAGAGGAGTAGACCAGACAATGTGCTACGGCCTTACCGAAGAGTATTAAAAGATATTTGTTAGTTATAACTTCGTCTCATCGATAAATCCTAACAAAATACAACATGTTATATTTTGTTATTTTCTCGAGGGACAAGAATATGCATAGGTTCAGGGAATGTGTTACAATGCTGCCAGAATGTGTCACAGTGGTTTGTCTATGATACATAACAGTCTGTACACCTGGCTTCTAACACCACCATCTTTTGGTCTTTGTTTTTGTCCATCACACATGGACACCAGTCTGTAAACCTGGCTTCTACTCCATCATCATCCTTCAGGTTAAGACAAACGCGGCGATCGGCCAGGGTTACGAGAAACGTCTGGCCTCCCAATGGCGGGGCTTTCACCAAAGGTTCACGCAATTGCGCTGGTCTTATCTATAGCTGCGATTCGAAACCCTTATATAATACCTATTTGAGTAAGGCAAAACAACTGTCGTATCCTTCAATTCAAACGTCAATATTAGTCAAGTCTCTAGTGCACCGCGTTAGCAGTTCGCCTTGTGGAAAGAAATCCTACAAAACCTTAATATTTGATTTTCTCATAATGTAAAATTAATATATGGAAATATTTTTCGTAATTTCATGTCTTTAGTAGTTTTGTAGCCTGAAAGCTCTGTTTCATTTAAATATCCCAAGAATATTTTTTAATATTATTATTTGAAATGGATGTTTATATATTACTTAAACTATAATACATCTGTTTACAGCATAATCCTTTCTTTAGTGATTACAAAGTTCAAAAATCAAAGGCCCCCCTTTTTAAGATTTCTTGCGCAGAGGTAAATATATTTACTTAATGTTATAATTAGACCTAATTTTATTTGACGTTTGTGATGAGTTTTAATTATGATTTAATGTTTTAATTATACCGCCAATTAATTTTTAAAATAGGCTTAAGAAGGATTGCTCTGCCTCAGAGTGGAAGCAAGGCCTGCCTGGACCAGCTTTGCAGAAGATAAAAATATTAGAAGAGCAATGCGAAAAGTTGATTAAAGTTAATGAAGAGTTGATTAAAATTAATCAACAGAAACAACTTCAACTAGATCAGCTTGAACAAGTGGTTCAGAAAAACAAAAAAAGGTAAGCTTTTCTTTATAAAATCCCTTACTTATTGACAGGCCACAGCTAGATTTAATTTAATAGAAATAGAAATGTATAGTTTGTTTACGTTCATTGCCCTGTTACGGAAAAAGCTAGTTTCCATTTTCCTAGTGTTCTGTTTATTTTGAAGCTGTTATTTCTTTAGAATTATTGAATGTGTATGAACTAATAAGGCTATGTAGTTCTTTTATTTGTTAAAACATTGGCTTTAAAGTTGAACATGAAATCTTTGAGTTTAGTTCATAATTTTGCGCATTTTCTTGAGTTTAGTTCATAATTTTGCGCATTTTCTTGAGTTTAGTTCATAATTTTGCGCATTTTCTTGAGTTTAGTTCATAATTTTGCGCATTTTCTTGAGTTTAGTTCATAATTTTGCGCATTTTCTTTAGTTTAATCCATAATTTTGGGCGTCTTAAATTAAAATTAGATTGACGAATTGCTCAAATCAAATGAAGAATTAGAAAAAGATAAAAGCGCCTTAAAGAGCACAATATTCTTCAGCAACATAATGCTTAAACGCGGCGAAGATGATCGCATTGCTGACTACCAAAAACTTAAGAAATCTTTCGAGGAAATGCAAGTTGAGAAAGAAAAAATTCGATAAAGTCGCGATCGTCATAAAGATCTCGAAAAAGAAATCAAATCCCTTCAGAAAAAACTCGACCCCCAAGATATGCAAATCGGTATCCAACACCACGAAAACGACATTTTGAGAACAGATTGTAATGATAAAGAATGTGAAGTTCAATAAATTTAACTTTTTTTCCATTTATTACTTCTTTTTTCAACTTTTTATGTCTTTTGAAGTTATTATGTGTGGTCCTTAAAGAAACAAGTTGGGAAAACCAAAATATTACCTCTCCGAGTCGGGGAAAAGACTAGTATACGACTCAATTTCGAAATACTAGAGCAACATTTTTTCGCTTTGTTTTGTCTAACGAGGCTTAAGTCATTGAATAGTTTTCTCTACATTGTCTAAATATATAATCATCCGCTAATCCTAGGTTTCAATTCATTATTTACAAATAATATAAGTTCTATGTTAAATTTTATTCTCTGATGCATACCACTAACCCGATAACGATAAGCCCTTTCACTGATCTAATTGCTAACATGATGCTTTCTTCTATTATAAAATCTAAATCTGATTATTTAAACGTGTATTTAACTTTCGGCTCACTCTGAACCGTTTATGTCCCTTCATTACAGACACGATAATCAAAACCCAAAGTTTACTCCACCTCAGGTATCAATTATTTACTCTTTGGTTCACTAAGCCTATTGCGGATCAAACTTGATTTACCCGATAGAATCCAGGCCTTAGCTTTCTTCTTGAAATAACTAAACCAAGGATTATTCTATATACAGATGTAGTATAGCTTAAGTAATATATAAACAGCCATTTCAAATAATAATATTAAAAAACATCCTTGGAATATGAATGGAATGAAACAGAGCTTTAAAGCTACAAAAGTACTAAATGCATCGTAATTACGAAAAAGATTTCCACATATTCACTTTATATTATGGAAAAAGTGAATATTAAGGTTCTGTAGGATTTCTTAACACATCAAAACAAAGCGAACTGCTAACTCGGCGCACTAGTGTGACAACGGACAGACACACACAGACAAAAAAATAGACTACTTTTTAACTCTCCGTATTAATTTTGAATTGAGAAAAGAGATTATCTTAAATATTAAAATAAATATAATTAATATTTAATATTTTCTTCGTTAGTTGTTCGCCTTATTGAGCGTTACATCGTTTTGATAAAGAACAATTAAACATTCTTGAGAGACTTGACTAATATTGGCGTTTGAAATGAAGCATACGCCGGTTGCTTCGCCTTACTCAAATAGGTAGTATATAAGGGTGTCGAACTACAGTTAAAAGCAAGAACAACCGCAATTGCGTGAACCTTGGAGGAAGACCCCTCAATTGGAAGGCTAGACGTTTCTTGTAACCCTAGCCGATCGCCGCGTATGTCTTAACCTTATGGATGATGGTGGTGTTTGAAGCCAGGTGTACAGACTGGTGTCCATGTGGGATGGACAAAACAAAAAGACCAGAAGATGGTGGTGTTAGAAGCCAGGTGTACAGACTGGTGTCCATGTGGGATGGACAAAAACAAAGACCAGAAGATGGTGGTGTTAGAAGCCAGGTGTACAGACTGGTGTCCATGTGGGATGGACAAAAACAAAGACCAGAAGATGCTGGTGTTAGAAGCCAGGTGTACAAACTGGTGTCCATGTGGGATGGACAAAAACAAAGACCAGAAGATGGTGGTGTTAGAATCCAGGTGTACAAACTGGTGTCCATGTAGGATGGACAAAAACAAAGACCAGAAGATGGTGGTGTTAGAAGCCAGGTGTACAGACTGGTGTCCATGTGGAATGGACAAAGACGAGAAGGTGGTGGTGTTTAGAAGCCAGTAAGTACAGACTGGTGTCCATGTGGAATGGGCGAAAGACTAGAAGATGGTGGTGTTTAGAAGCCAGGAAGTTCAGACTGGTGTCCATGTGGGGTGGATAAATGAACTGAGTTGTTAGACAGGCAATGGAGTAATAGCCTGTAAGTGGAATACAATTTCCGGGACTGTAAATGCGATCTGGAAATTGAATACACGTTTTCTCCGATTTGCAAACTGCGAACGCGGTCACGTGGGTGTAACAACGGACAGACAGACAGACAGACACGTCGAAATTAGAACCTCTCCGTGACATACGTCACTCGGAGAGGTAATTAGAACCTCTCCGTGACATACGTCACTCGGAGAGGTAAAAACATTTTCTTACTACACTACATCTTTTAGCTGTCGCACATTTTTACCTCTCCGAGTGACGATGACGTCACGGAAAGGTATTACACTGGCCGTGTGTGTCTGTGTGTCTGTCTGTCTGTCTGTCAGACCCCACGTGACCGCGTTCGCAGTTTACAAATCGGAGCAAACAAATACCCGATTTCCGGAACGCGTTCGCGGTTCACGGAAATTTGGCCATTCATCTACCAACACCAGTCTTTACTAACTGGCTTCTAAGGACCACAATCTGCTAGTCTTTGTCCATCCCACATGGACACTAGTCTGTACTTGCTAGCTTCCAAGCACAACCATCTTCTGTTCTTCGTCAATTTCACCTTGACACCAGCTTCTATGCACCACCATCTTCTGTTCTTCGTCAATTCCACATTGACACCAGCTTCTATGCACCACCATCTTCAGGTCTTTGTCCATTCTGGCTTCTTTTCCTTCGTCATCGTTTGGTTTCAAGATATACGCGGCGATCGGCTAGGGTTACGAGAAACGTCTAGCCTCCCAATGGCAGGGCTTCCACCATCGGTTCACGCGAATGCGTTTTTATCTATTATTATAATGGAAACGAATCGTATATATACCCCGAAATTTGAAGAAAGCGGGCAAGAGGGGTACCCTTCACTTTGAACGTCAATATTAGCAAAGTTTCGAAAGATAATAGGAACAACTTTATTTTAAACGATTTAACTATTTTTAAAGTTATTTACTGGCGATTAAAATAATTAATATCATTTATATTTAATTAATTATTTAAGATAAACTTATTTCTTTGAAGTGACACAAGTGAGAGTTTATATAGAACGAGTAATGAAGATTACATCTGAATCGAAACACTACACGCAAATCAAAGTTAATATAAAGCGTGTAGGATGATAAGATCTCTTACAAAACGATAACATTTCCTTTTTGCAGAATATTAAATGGAAATATTTTAAATAATTTTCGGCATTACGATTCTTTTAGTAGTTGTGTAGCTATAAAGCTCTGTTTCATCTCAATATTCCAAGAACATATTTTGATATTAACATTTCAAATTTGGTGTTTACTTTATAATTCAGCTTTACTACATTAAATATAGGGTAAACGCAACCTTTAATTTCACGGTTAGTTTTAAACTTAACTAAACTACATCATTATTTGTAAAGTTATCATAAACTATAGTATCATGATAATTTTAATTAAATTAAAGTATAATATTAATTAAATTAAAGTATAATATTAATTAAATTAAAGTATAATATTAATTAAATTAAAGTATAATATTAATTAAATTAAAGTATAATATTAATTAAATTAAAGTATAATATTAATTAAATTAAAGTATAATATAATTAAATTAAGTATAATATTAATTAAATTAAAGTATAAAATTAATTAAATTAAAGTATATATTAATTAAATTAAAGTATAATATTAATTAAATTAAAGTATAATATTAATTAAATTAAAGTATAAAATTAATTAAATTAAAGTATAATATTAATTAAATAAAGTATAATATTAATTAAATTAAAGTATAATATAATTAAATTAAAGTATAATATTAATTAAATTAAAGTATAATATTAATTAAATTAAAGTATAATATTAATTAAATTAAAGTATAATATTAATTAAATTAAAGTATAATATTAATTAAATTAAAGTATAATATTAATTAAATTAAAGTATAATATTAATTAAATTAAAGTATAATATTAATTAAATTAAAGTATAATATTAATTAAATTAAAGTATAATATTAATTAAATTAAAGTATAATATTAATTAAATTAAAGTATAATATTAATTAAATTAAAGTATAATATTAATTAAATTAAAGTATAATATTAATTAAATTAAAGTATAATATTAATTAAATTAAAGTATAATATTAATTAAATTAAAGTATAATATTAATTAAATTAAAGTATAATATTAGTAGTATGTAAAAGAGTCTTTCAAGCCAGTGACACCCCGTTGACGCCTGACACCCACTTGACGCCTGACACCCCGTTGACGCCTGACACCCAAATTGGCGCCGAACACCAAGATGGCGTCCTCACGCCAGATTTTTCGGCGGGGAAAACCAGGGGAAAGTTCGACACCATGTTGACTTTGTGAATGGCGTGGAAATTTTCAAATTCGGCGGGCAAAACCTGGGGAAAGCTTGACACCGTGTTGACTTTGTGAATGGCGTGGAAATTTTCAACTTCGGCGGGCAAAACCTGGGGAAAGCTTGACACCGTGTTGACTTTGTGAATGGCGTGGAAATTTTCAATTTAAGCGGGGAAAACCAGGGGAAAGCTTGACACCATGTTGACTTTGTAAATGGCGTGGAAATTTTCAGGGATAATTCCATGACGTGACTGGGGAAATTAAGAAAATCAGGCGTCATGTTAACTTTTGGCGTTGTGGTCGGTGATGAAATATACATGATAGGACGCGTGATAGGATGGTATAAAAGACGGGGTAGGTTTAAAGATAAGGTACAACTCTCCAAGCCTTTCTCCAAGACGTTGAATTGTACTGGATATACATAGCCCATCATACAGAAATGGAATCAGTCAAATTGTAAGTACTAATTTCATTTTTAACATCTCAGTTAAGCCTTGCCAGTTTCCCCCTAGGATATATTATCAGTGTTCGGTTCATTTTTTACTCATTTATCGATATGGATTTAAGTATGAAACACCCATTTACCGGACTCGTAGCCGGGGTCACGGGATGTGGGAAGTGTTTTTGTAGGAGAGTTAATTAAGCATAGAGATATATGTATTTCACCTACCCCAGAAAGAATAATTTGGTGTTACACGGAATATCAGTCGAATCTTTTTAGTACCATACTATCCCATACCCCGAATTTGGAATTCCACGAGGGATTATTGGATGTTAGCACCTTAGATGCTAGTGTGAGGAATTTCGTTATACTAGACGATCTATTATGTGAAATAGCGAATAATAAGGATGTGACAAATCTTTTCATTAGAGGCTCCCACCATAGAAACACTTCTGTTCTAATTTTAATGCAGAATCTATATTACCCTGGAATGGAAATACGTACCCTGAACCTTAACGCCCATTACTTGGTCATATTTAAAACACCGCGTGATCAATCCGCCATTGTTAACATTTCGAGACAAATTTCACCGGGTAATAGCAAATACGTAGTGGACGCGTTTAGACAGGCGACATCTGAACCCTACGGTTATCTCTTTGTAGACCTTAAGGCCAACACCCCGGATAATCATAGATTAAGAACAGGTATAATTCCAGGGCAACAAGCAGCGGTATTCATACCGAAATGACGGCCATCCTGGAAGCGAACTTTTTCAGGGTCAAGGGGGAATGGATCGTTAAGGAGCTTTCAATGTACTTGAAGGAGACGGCAGCCTACGACGTCTGGATTTTCCAATCACCATGTCCATTCTCGGAACTATCTATTAAGGATAAAAGACAGGTTCGCTGGCTGTCTCGCAACATTTGCGACCTAGGTTTCGAGGAGGGAGATTATCCCTACGAAACGCTGCAGGAAGTAGGCGAGTACATTCGCCAGAAAGCATCATCCTTCGTTACGAAGGGGGCGGAGAAAGCTTTGGTTCTATCCAGGGTCTTGGGAGTGGACGTTACCAACGCCGAGGAGTACGGGTGCCCGAAACTGACCACCATCGGGACTGCGAGACCCCCAAAGCCTGCACGTACCACCGGAACGACAACAACTGCACCCTGGTGAAAGCCGCGAGGCTAGGCACATGGCTCCATCGGAGAGAGTACGCGAACATTTAAATTTTTTAAATTATATATCAAAATGTAATGGGTGTCAGAGAAATGCCGCAATAAAATATGCTAATAAAGAAGCTATAAAATCTATTGCCGAGTGTTGTATAAATATCCTACAGGGTAATGTCCCTCTTTCAGAAAACGAGAAGCGGCGGTTGAAAAAACATCGACACGCCATAAGACGAGTTACGTCGAAAATCCCTAATTCAAAAAAGAAGAAAATACTAATTCAAAAGGGGGCTTCATCCCTTTACTCCTTGGACCCTTACTATCTATCATCAGCTCAGTGGCAGGTACGGCTATAAGTCGCGCAATAAAATAGAATGGCGCGAAAAATGTTATTAATTTCTGAAGACACGTATAATAGGTTAAATTCAAATAGCGGTTTCAAAGTCGACACTTCGATGGAGTTAGAGAAGGATGATAAGTTGAAATCTATCATTAACGATGCTAAATTAAACGATACTGACAAATTATTAAGATATAACCACGTACTTTCGAGGGAAATTAGTAAAACGGCGAAAAAGAAGAAAGTGAAACCAGCGAAAAACCAGAATTGGAGTTCTGAAATCGTCTCTTCGGTTCCCTCCTATAGCGCAGTCGATTGTTTGAACTTGTATAAATGGATAGACCATATATCAAAAATAAGATGGACACACGCCGGGGAATTAATATATGAGAATCGTAAAATCGTCGGTTCCAATATAATTGATTTATTGGCTTATACTGCGGCGAGTTCTAAAAAACGGTCGCTCGTCATTGGCACCTCACAGTTTTACAAACTTTTATATGTACCGCGAACATTAATTAAAATTAGAAAAACAGACCTACCCCCACCTGAAAAAAGTGAAGCGGAGAAAGAGAAAGTGGAGAAAGAAGAGGTGGAGAAGGTGAAGGAGGATTATTATTTCCCATCCCAGACTGGTGAAGGTTTCAGAAATTGGATAAGCTTGTAGCATTTGTTTTTTTAATAAAATACGTTTCATTTACATTCCACGTTTCATTCATTTTAAGTAACCCGACATGGAAGGTTGTGATAACCAGGTGGGTACTTTTGTGGCGTTAGCCAGCCTAGTAGACACATTTTTTAAATCACCTAAAATTTTAACTGTAGTTTTAGTAATTGCTATATTCCTAATTATATAAGTTAGCGACTTTCTCTTCTGGCATTATAGTAGTGTAACAAAGAGCAGTTCTATTAATGGATAGACTAAAAGAGATTTATTCCAAGGTTTCTGACCCGGGTTCCTACGGGAGTGTTCTCGGGCTATACCGAGCGGCTAAAGAAGATGGGTTAAAGGTTACGGTAAAAGACGTAGAGACATTTTTAAAAACCCAAGATACGTATACATTACACAGGAATGCTAGAAAAAACTTTAAGAGAAATAGGACAATAGTTTATGGGATTGATGAACAGTGGCAGATTGACTTAGCTGATTTGAAAAGCCTAACTCGTCACAATAAAGGGTTCAGATACCTTCTATGCTGCATTGACGTTTTCAGTAATAGGACAAGAAAGGACCAACCATCCTTAGGGCTTTTAAGGCTATTCTAGATTCTGGTCGATCGCCAAAGCGAGTGCAAAGTGACCACGGAAATGAGTTCATATGCAGGGATGTTCAGAGAGAGTTGAAAAGAAGGGGGATTGAGTTCTTTGCCCCGGATTCCGAACAGAAAGCTACGATAGTTGAAAGGTTCAACAGAACTCTAAAAAGTCGCATGTACCGGTATTTCACGGAAAACAATACCTATAAGTACATTGACGCTCTTAAAGACATGGTTCAAGCTTATAATAACAATTATCATCGATCCAAAAAGTGTAAACCTGTTGAGGTCACGCCCGAAACATCCACACGGGTATGGGAAAACCTTTACGGCGATATAGACTTCTCTCCACCATTAAAGTATCCTTTCGATATTGGTGACATAGTTCGGATAAGTAAACATAAGAATATTTTCGAGAAGGGTTACTTGCCCACGTGGTCGGAAGAACTTTTCAAAGTGGTGGAGAGATTACCCCGCAGTCCACCGGTGTATAAGATCCAGGATTTGAATTCGGAACCAATTACCGGTATTTTTTACAAGGAACAATTACAGAAAGTGGGTAAAGACCTAAATTCTAGCGTGTTTAAAATAGAAAAGATCTTGAGGAAACGTCGCAGACCCGACGGGACGTTAGAGAAGCTAGTACGTTGGAAAGGATACTCTCCGTCTTTTGACAGTTGGGTTCGGGAAATTGATATAGTATGAGCTTTTACATCACTTTACCTTCCGACTCGTCGATGAGGTATTTTCCCAACAATACGAGAAGTAAATTCAGGACATACCTCCCTGAACCCGTAAAATTGGAAGGATTTTACGAAGTAGGCTTAGCGGAAATTAGCTACCCGCACACTTGGGATAATTTGAGTAAGACATGCTCTCTTATACGTAGGATGTGGTCACCGTTATAAATTAAAAGGTAAACAGACTCGAATATCATTCACACTTGAAGTGTTAGATGAAGAACATCGTCAAATCAAATATGTCCTTTAACCAATCGGACTACGATCAACACTTTTTAAACCAGATCGGACATGTGGGAAATTTGATTATTATAAACACTTTCATTCCCAAATTCTTAATTCTTTGGCAGTATACAGGGGACTGCCGGTGCAACACGGCTACGGACTGGGAAACCTGATTTCATCGGCCTTTCGTAGGGCTATGCCTCTACTCAAAATGGGCGCCACATACCTCGGTAAAAAGTTTTTGAACACAGGTGCGAAGGTCGTGACTGACGTAGCTAGCGGGATTCCTGTAAAAGCATCTGTAAAATCTCATGGAAAAGCCGCGGCTAAAGACGTCGCCCTTAGTGCGGCGGAAGAAATGCGAAAAATGACGGGGAATGGTAATAAAAGGTGTCGTAGGTCTAAATCACTCGTCAGTTCGGTCGTGACAAGGAAGAGGAAAGCAACACCCTTTAAACATCCAGATATTTTTACCTAAAAAATATAATGACACATGTCCATCCCGGTTCGCATGGGTCAATTAGTAGCGAAGTCGAACTTTTCGACGTACCCCTTACCAATACCAGTATTCTGAGTGGAGAATGGGTCGAATACAGCCCAATATCGAACATTAACGAAAATTCGACAATCACGTTTACCGTAGCTGGTAGTTCCGACGCGTAGTTGGACTTGTCCAAGACTTTACTACGTCTCCAAGTCAGGATTGTTAACCCGGCTGATGGGACTACAATTCCGGCCGCTGCTGATAAAGTGGGACCGGTAAATAATTTCCTGCATAGTCTTTTCAGCGAAGTACACCTTTCGGCGCAAGAGAGATCGGTTACACCTTCATCGCAAAACTATCCGTACAAGGCCATGTTTCAAACGGCGGTGACATTCGGAGGACCGGCCAAAACTAGTTTTCTTACTAGTTCCATGTTTTACAAAGACACAGCTGGAAAATTTGACGAGTTGGATGAGAACGGTGGATTTAAAACAAGAGCAGCCTTTGCTAGAAATGGAACAATCGATATGGTAGGAACTGTACACTTGGATCTTTGTCAACAACCTAGATATATTCCAAATATGACGGATCTTAAATTCAAGTTTGTTAAAAGTCCAAACGAATTTTGCATACACGCGGAAGGGGCGGTTAAATGGAAAGTAGTTTACGAGTTGGCATCTCTTTATGTTCGCAAAGTAAAATTACCCTTGGAAGTACTTATAGCGCATGCCAAATGTCTGGAACTGGCAACTATGAAATATCCAATTATTCGCACGGATTGTAACTCTTTTTCAATTAACAGTGGTACCAAAATATGCGTTAGAGATAATTTATTCATGGGTCAACTACCTAAAAGAGTTCTTTTCGCTCTTGTAGACCAGAATGCTTATTTGGGTGAATACAAAAAGTCCCCGTTTAATTTTCAACATTTTGATTTAAATCATATTGCCTTGTACCTTGACGGAGCTAGCGTCCCTCATAAACCTCTTATCCCGAACTTTTCTGGTGGTCAATATATGAGATCTTATACTAATCTCTTTACTCAAACCTCCCAATGTTTATTGGACGAGGGAAATTACATTTCACGGGAGGAATTCCCCAATGGGAATTGCATATTTGCTTTTGATTTAAGCGCCGACCTCAGTAGTTCAACTTCTCAATTTCAATTGATAAGGAATGGTAACTTGCGATTGGAATTAAAATTCGCTAAGGACTTGCCCAAGACTATCACAGTTCTATATTACTCTGAGTTTCAGAATTTAATCGAGATTGATAAAAATAGAACAGTTATTTACGATTACAATTAAAAAGAAATGGACACACTGCAAATAACTAAAATTATGCAAAAGGATAAATTCACCAAAGATCTGTTTCGAGGTGTTTTTGCCGCCGACCAGCTTCCCCGGAAAGTAAAATTTTTCCCTTCACTCTATATTGTAAATACTGGCTCGTCAAAACTGAAGGCATGCATTGGACTAGTATAAATTTTTCAAGTCGACAAAATACAGAGTTTTTCGACAGTTTCGGAAACCCTCCCGACATGTTTGAATTTAATGATTTCGTGGAACGTAATAGTCTTACTGTAACTTTTAATTCAAAGCAGTTTCAAGGAGATTTCTCCAATACTTGTGGTGGATATTGTATTTATTTTTCTTTGTTCAGATGTAGAGGTATTAAATTGTTTGATATTTTTTCAAAGTTTAAAACTGATAAAGATACGAATGATAAAATGATATCGGAAATTATGTATAAGAGATTTTCAATAAAGTTTTTTTAAAACAAATACAGAGTCTTGAATATTTTTTTTATAGATAACCACTCGTCGCGCACGCGCGCGGGATTTAAATATTTCCCCGCGCGGATTAATTCACTCGCGCGCGCCGTCTCGCGGGGAGGTCGGGCCCCTCTCCCCTCCTCGTACATGAAAAATTAAAAGAGTAGGAAAAACTCGAATAAGAATGCCTACTTTAACATAATATATTTATTTTATTTTCAACAACATTTCAAAAATTTATTAAAAAAGAAAAAAAAAAGTTTATACATATTTGCATATACATATTTACACGAAAGATATTTAAGTTATACAATTCTAAGTTATTTATTAAGATATTTAAGTTTCACAATTCTAAGATATTTGAAAAAATAATTTACGTAAAGCGAGAAACCAGGCTATGCCACGGAGGAAAACTCGCTTTCATAGGTCCCTAATTTTAAAGTGCCCTAACGAGTAAGTGGATACACCGTCGATGATGTATCGCTTATCATCGCACGGGTTCAGGGCAAGCTTTCTCTGAGTTACCGAGAACAGTTCATGCTTCTGACTTACAATCCTCTTCATTTCTTCAACGGTGAGATTGCGTTGAAGTAGGGATTCCTTGTAGTCGACGTGACGTATCTTCTTCTTTACCACACGACGACAAACCCCCTTCGCTGTTTTCTTCTCCCCCTTCGACGACAGGATGGAGTACATCTTCGGACGGAGTCCGCAGAACTCCTGGATTTGTACTCCATTGAGTTCATCTTTAAACTTCCCCAGAACCTTCTTGTTATCCTCGCTAAAGAGTGGATGGTCCCTGGGGTAGTCGGAGAAGTCGTACATCTCTTTGTTCTCGGCAAAGTCCCGAGGAAGGTCGTCGGTGAAGATATGGTACGTCAAGGAATCGGTATCCGTGAAAAGAAGTTTGGCTGCCTCGCCATATTTAGCACGGACTGTGTTATAATGAAAATCATACATAACCAGTTTCGACAAGTCTAAAATGGTGAAGCCTGTGTAAATGGGTCGGTCTAAAGTCAGGGATTTCTTCAGTCGGTGAATTCCAACTAGGTCATTCTTGAAGATGGTGAACCTTTCGAACGTCGGAGAATTCGCCTTCTTGATAGCCCTCTCCCGGGTCTAAACAAGATCAAAGTTTATTCGGTTCCTCAGGTTCTCCATTGTTTTTCCAAACACGGAGTTGTTGCAAAGTTTGAAAAAGTCCTTCTCAAACGTGTTTGCAGCCATCTTCCTCTTCTCTGTGTTAAACTCGATAAAGGGTTTTAACCAAGCTCCTTTTCAAACGTGAGGATACGGTGAACTTTCACTAATTTCATACCCTTAGCGAGGTAGAACTTGAGATTCCGGTAATGGAGCACGTACTTTTCTCTGTTATAAAGAGTAGGAACTAACTTTTGATGACTGTCTTTAATCTTAAGTTTTAGTTTGATTAATTGGTCTATTGAATAAGGAGATAGTTCTCCGGCGGTAATAACACGCCTTTCAGGGGCGAGCGGGAGACAATTATGTTCTTCGTGTAAACTTTCCGGATATTCAAGATCTACCTCTAAAATGAAACCCTGAGGGTCATCGTCAGGATGGTTAAGAACCACATCTCTGGTGAAATCCTGACATGGCTGCAACCATCGGAAACCCCTCATAGGTAGATGGTGGCACATTACTGTTCCATAAAGATTGTTACAGTCGAGGTAAGTGATGTAGGAGCTAGGTTTCGAAGCGTCGTAGGTTTCAGGAAGATGCTTGTTATTTGCCTCGGCCAACCTGTGGGTTATCAGAGAAACTCCTCCTCTGATACTCTTCTCGATAAAAAGGTGCATATCGGGGTCTGTTAAAAGTTCAAGTTTAACCCCGGTCATACGTAAGGCACTCTGCCAAGCAAAACCGGGACCGGTAAAGGCATGAGCGCAGTCTAAAATATAGTATTCTAGGCACATGGCTCTAAAATTTTCGAATACGTCCGCCAAGAGCAAAACGTCGGTTTTGACGTATAGATCATGGTACTCGCCGAGGTTAGCGACTCGGAATTTTTCCCAAACTGTTTGAGCCTGAGAATAATCCTCATCACTAACCTATTCATCGGTCAGAGAGTTGAAAAAGGCCTCCTTGGCTGGTAATTCAGTCTCGCTGAACTTCTCTTTGCAGTCGAAATAATCGTACGGGTAAACTTGCTTCCTCAGTAAATGCTCCACTTCGTCCGGCTTGAAGACAGAGTTTAGGCATTTCAACTTGTCCGCACCTCCCTTGGCCAAGTTGGAGACGAGGGACTCGAGCGAGGCCGGCATAAACCTGATGGAGTCTAGAAACCGTAGATTGCCCAAGGAAAATGAATGTAGGTTTCGGAATTAGTCGGGATACATCTAATTTCTCTCTCTTAAAAAGCCCGATTTTGTCCATAATGAGATGAGCGTCGTAGCGGGAGAGATTGTGCATAAACACCGGAACGAATTTCAACGTCTTCAACTTCAAGTTACAGGAACTATGAGCCGCTCCCCTGTAGGCTCCGTCCGTGTGGTCGTGGTCTCGAACTTTGCAGTCATCGGGGATAATCGCCTTCCCGCAAAGATAACATAGTTGAGCGGAAGAAAATTCCGCCATCTCGGAGTTAGATAAGTTCATGGGTACGATGGCTTTAATTTTCTCCTGGATGATAGAATCCTCAAGAAGAAGGTTCTGCAAAAACCTTTCCGCAGCATGCATCCCTCGGTACGTCACAGGTTTTGAAACCGAGCCATCTTGTCCCACGATGACGTAACTGAACCCGCAGGCAATGTGCTGCGAAGTTTTTGTGGTAGAGGAGAGGTTAACGTCAGGATCGCATCGATGTATTTTGCTTAAGATTGACTCGAAATCAGCATAGATAACGAATTTCACCTAGAGGAATAGAAGTAGCAAACATTAATATCACGCAGTGGATTTTACAACGTATACTCTAACACGTGTTTAATCTGTGTCTTAGGTGAAAATAATAAAACGAACTTACTTTTTGCTGCCAGGCGATGTTTTTAAAGTCCACGATAGGTTCTTTTACTGGCATTTCGATTTTTTGCGGTCCATGTATGCTGCACTCTTTAACGTGCTCCTTGTGGTTCCGTTCGGCGTTAGCACTACCGGAGAATCGGTGAAGGCAATAGCGGCAGTAGAAGGCCTTATGTGCGGTTAACGAAGACATAAGGCGGCTCAAACTACGTATTAAACAGAAATGCTTCTTTTCCCCCTGGTTTAGTAGCAGCAAATCTATTTGACGGGCTACATCAACCCTGTTTGAACTAATGTAGAGTGGAAAAACCTCATTTTCATAGCCAAAGATATTAACGGATAAATCATTTAACTGCTCAAACCTTTCCAGCACCCTTGCATTTACTTCTACGGGGAATTCAAGCCCTGTCAGGTCTAACTCGTTTTGGAATGGTAGATACTTCTCAACACGGTAAGCGTGATTAGTATAGTTAACGGGATGTAAATGGGCTAAAATCGACCACAGGAAACATTTATTGTCAGAGTTTTTTATATTAAGAAGTGCTAATTTAGAGGCTAGGTATTTAGGGGTTTCGAAATACGTTCCCCCGCGTAATGGAATATATGCTATAATATTAACTTGAAGGAACATAATTCTATCTAGTACCCAACCACTACCTTGCGCTTCATATTCCTCAATTAAACGTTTAAAAGTTAAAACCCCTAAATCTATTTGTCCCGGAATAACGTCAGGGGTTAGAATGGAGAGATTTCGAGTCCTATGATAAATTAAACATTCCACATCCTGTTCGGAATTCCCCAATTCCCGCGTGTAACGTACCCGAACAGTTAAATACCATTTTATCCCTTTTTCCTGAGCTAATTTATCTTTAAGATACTTTTCTATAGCCGCCCTATGTCTGTTAACATAAAGGTCTGCATCGGTTTCCACCGCTGCCGGTGTAAATCTAGCGCAGATGATCGCATTATGTAATACGTCCAACTCCTCCAGTTGATCAGGTATAGGTGCGTCAACTGGGGCGGTGATAGGTTGTGAATTGTCCACTTCCACCGTATCCATAAAGTCGTGGAGATCCTGGTTCTCCTGGCTTGTTAGATCGTCCAGGGAGTCGGGATCTTTATAGTGTTCCGGCATGTGGGCGTTCAACTCGTCGTGGCCGTTGAACCGCTTATCGCAGATATGGCACGAGAGTACCGGCGGCGGAGGGTTGTCCGGCGTGGTGGTTGCAGGTTCCTTCGGCTGTGGTTTCTTCAATGTTACGTCGTATTGCTCCATGAGAGCTTGTAGCGCTTTGGTCTCCCGCTTGGTCAAGTCAGCTAGAGTGGGCTGTGAAAAACTCGCCGACGCTCTAGAGTCGTCGACCGAAACGGGGCGGGGGTCTCGAACAGGGGCGGTCGAAGGACCGGCAACATCCGTGGGGTTTTCTATTTTACGTCTTTTAACACCGTGAAACTTAGCCTGGTGTAGTACTAAGTTTGCACGCCTCGTGTAAACTGCAGAGCAGTCATCGCAGGAGTATTTAATTCCCTCATGTTTTTCACGATTATGTCTCATGAGGGCCTTATTCTTTGAAAACTGACTCTTGCAAACGTTACACTCGAAGATTCTTACAATTTAATTTAAATTTAACTTAAACTATCTCACAAGACTTTTAAAAGAAAGTAAAATCTCACCTTCTGCAAAATACTTTTATCTGGATAGTAGCTTAGGAGCGTCTAGGTCTGGAGTCAAAAACAGAATAAAGTACTATCTAATCTTTGAGTGATCTTTTTATAGTCAAATCATGTTGACATTAGAAATGAATTAAAGGCATAAGCGAATGTTGTTCGAAAGTCGACCCGCCATATTTCTGAAATTAGTTTACTTCTTTATTTGAACTTGCTCGACCAGGAAATTTACCCGTCTGATTTGGAAATGGGTTTTATCCTTGGTATATGCTTTGAAATTTTTGTGTTTAGGAAATGTGTTTTCCATCTTTATTATTTACAGTCAATCCATACTTTTAAAAAGTTCAAACATTTGTTCATATCCTCAGGGGTATTTGTAGGGGAAATATCATTGTCATATTTTTTATTTGCTGTCATACAATTAAGTTCAAATATTCGTTTAGTTTATATGTTAAGGAGTGATAAAATCGATCTCTTATAATTTCATATCATGTTTACTTCTATTATCAGTTAATTGGTCGGGATAAAGTTTTGGAGTTTAATTCCATCAAGGATGATAGGGGATTCCATTACCCTTTTAGATAGAGTATTATGATAAGAGAGATTTTACGCTGAGTTTAATTCCCCTATCATTTCAGATGGAGTATTATGATAAGAGTGATTTTATGTTCTTTTAAAAATTAAACTGTGATATTTTGTGGGTGTTATAAGGATTATGATAGGCCTACCAACAATTGGAAACACATTAAGTCAATTCAATCAATTTTCATATTTTATAAATTTTGTTTAGCATTTAAAACATTTCTTGTAAGCATCTGCCTACAGAATGTAGGGCTTAAAAATGTTTTATTGTTAAAGGAGTTAACAATTAACTCTAAATTTAATTTGGACACGGCGTTACAATAATGCATGTCCACTCGGTTCTTCCATTCCTCCATGATACAGTCATGTTCCAGTTGCGAGGGGTGGTCGATAAGGCATCCATTACAGCTACCAGCATCGGAACTACCAGCTATGGTAAACGTGATTGTCGAATTTTCGTTAATGTTCGATATTGGGCTGTATTCGACCCATTCTCCACTCAGAATACTGGTATTGGTAAGGGGTACGTCGAAAAGTTCGACTTCGCTACTGATTGACCCATGCGAACCGGAATGGACATGTGTCATTATATTTTTTAGGTAAAAATATCTGGATGTTTAAAGGGTGTTGCTTTCCTCTTCCTTGTCACGACTGAACTGACGAGTGATTTAGACCTACGCCTCCTTTTATTACCATTCCCCGTCATTTTTCGGATTTCTTCCGCCGCACTAAGGGCGACGTCTTTAGCCGCGGCTTTTCCATGAGATTTTACAGATGCTTTTACAGGAATCCCGCTACTTACTTCAGTCACGACCTTCGCACCTGTGTTCAAAAACTTTTTACCGAGGTATGTGGCGCCCCTTTTGAGTAGAGGCATAGCCCTACGAAAGGCCGATGAAATCAGGTTTCCCAGTCCGTAGCCGTGTTGCACCGGCAGTCCCCTGTATAAGGACTCTATCTGCCAAAGAATTACCAATTTGGGAATGAAAGTGTTTATAATAATCAAATTTCCCACATGTCCGATCTGGTTTAAAAATGTTGATCGTAGTCCGATTGGTTAAAGGACATATTTGATTTGACGATGTTCTTCATCTAACACTTCAAGTGTGAATGATATTCGAGTCTGTTTATCTTTTAATTTATAACGGTGACCACATCCTACGTGGTCTAAAATGTAGCGTAACGTGAACTCTCCCTCTAGCGAACTCTATGGGAGTACCGAGCTCACTCATTATGTTAACTTCAATTGACTGGAAAGTATTGCAGGCGAGAGGGAGGTAGTACGGTCTAGGAAAATCTTTGTCTACCGTTTCTCCGTCATTACCCTGCACGCTAACGATTCTGAGTAGAGGTATGTATACATCCCCCACGGATCTACTCTCGACCACGTCGCTATAAACAAAGAGTGAATGAACTCCTGCGTCGAGGTCAAAGGGGTACTTAGCTATGGTAGACTGAGAAAAAGTCGTGGATTCTGTGGAATCTCTCGAAAATCCAAGAATAACAGCTAACTCCCCCGGTATAGTTAACAAATAATCCTCTTTGAGAGAAATTTGTACTCTTCGTATGCGTTTTATGTAACTAAAGGAATACTTGAGCTGGGCGGGAATTGAAGGTTCACGCGAAATAACGCCTGACACGTCATTCTCGACGTAGTTAAGTTGCTCGATAAGGTCCTGGATATTACCATAATATCCAGCGGGTAACTCTATAATTGTAGAATATACTACTTTACCATTACTCACGAGTATAAGAGAGCATGTCTTACTCAAATTATCCCAAGTGTGCGGGTAGCTAATTTCCGCTAAGCCTACTTCGTAAAATCCTTCCAATTTTACGGGTTCAGGGAGGTATGTCCTGAATTTACTTCTCGTATTGTTGGGAAAATACCTCATCGACGAGTCGGAAGGTAAAGTGATGTAAAAGCTCATACTATATCAATTTCCCGAACCCAACTGTCAAAAGACGGAGAGTATCCTTTCCAACGTACTAGCTTCTCTAACGTCCCGTCGGGTCTGCGACGTTTCCTCAAGATCTTTTCTATTTTAAACACGCTAGAATTTAGGTCTTTACCCACTTTCTGTAATTGTTCCTTGTAAAAAATACCGGTAATTGGTTCCGAATTCAAATCCTGGATCTTATACACCGGTGGACTGCGGGGTAATCTCTCCACCACTTTGAAAAGTTCTTCCGACCACGTGGGCAAGTAACCCTTCTCGAAAATATTCTTATGTTTACTTATCCGAACTATGTCACCAATATCGAAAGGATACTTTAATGGTGGAGAGAAGTCTATATCGCCGTAAAGGTTTTCCCATACCCGTGTGGATGTTTCGGGCGTGACCTCAACAGGTTTACACTTTTTGGATCGATGATAATTGTTATTATAAGCTTGAACCATGTCTTTAAGAGCGTCAATGTACTTATAGGTATTGTTTTCCGTGAAATACCGGTACATGCGACTTTTTAGAGTTCTGTTGAACCTTTCAACTATCGTATCTTTCTGTTCGGAATCCGGAGCAAAGAACTCAATCCCCCTTCTTTTCAACTCTCTCTGAACATCCCTGCATATGAACTCATTTCCGTGGTCACTTTGCACTCGCTTTGGCGATCGACCAGAATCTAGAATAGCCTTAAAAGCCCTAAGGATGGTTGGTCCTTTATTGTCCTTGGTTGCTACCACAAAGGCGTATTTACTGAAAACGTCAATGCAGCATAGAAGGTAACTGAACCCTTTATTGTGACGAGTTAGGCTTTTCAAATCAGCTAAGTCAATCTGCCACTGTTCATCAATCCCATAAACTATTGTCCTATTTCTCTTAAAGTTTTATCTAGCATTCCTGTGTAATGTATACGTATCTTGGGTTTTTAAAAATGTCTCTACGTCTTTTACCGTAACCTTTAACCCATCTTCTTTAGCCGCTCGGTATAGCCCGAGAACACTCCCGTAGGAACCCGGGTCTGAAACCTTGGAATAAATCTCTTTTAGTCTATCCATTAAGGGTGCGGTTTGTTACACTACTATAATGCCAGAAGAGAAAGTCGCTAACTTATATAATTAGGAATATAGAAATTACTAAAACTACAGTTAAAATTTTAGGTGATTTAAAATTTGTGTCTACTAGGCTGGCTAACGCCACAAAAGTACCCACCTGGTTATCACAACCTTCCATGTCGGGTTACTTAAAATGAATGAAACGTGGAATGTAAATGAAACGTATTTTATTAAAAAAACAAATGCTACAAGCTTATCCAATTTCTGAAACCTTCACCAGTCTGGGATGGGAAATAATAATCCTCCTTCACCTTCTCCACCTCTTCTTTCTCCACTTTCTCTTTCTCCGCTTCACTTTTTTCAGGTGGGGGTAGGTCTGTTTTTCTAATTTTAATTAATGTTCGCGGTACAAATAAAAGTTTGTAAAACTGTGAGGTGCCAATGACGAGCGACCGTTTTTTAGAACTCGCCGCAGTGTAAGCCAATAAATCAATTATATTGGAACCGACGATTTTACGATTCTCATATATTAACTCTCCGGCGTGTGTCCATCTTATTTTTGATATATGGCCTATCCATTTGTACAAGTTCAAACAATCGACTGCGCTATAGGAGGGAACCGAAGAGACGATTTCAGAACTCCAATTCTGGTTTTTCACTGGTTTCACTTTCTTCTTTTTCGCCGTTTTACTAATTTCCCTCGAAAGTACGTGGTTATATCTTAATAATTTGTCAGTATCGTTTAATTTAGCATCGTTAATGATAGATTTCAACTTATCATCCTTCTCTAACTCCTTCGAAGTGTCGACTTTGAAACCGCTATTTGAATATAACCTATTATACGTGTCTTCAGAAATTAATAACATTTTTCGCGCCATTCTATTTTATTGCGCGACTTATAGCCGTACCTGCCACTGAGCTGATGATAGATAGTAAGGGTCCAAGGAGTAAAGGGATGAAGCCCCCTTTTTGAATTAGTATTTTCTTCTTTTTTGAATTAGGGATTTTCGACGTAACTCGTCTTATGGCGTGTCGATGTTTCTTCAACCGCCGCTTCTCGTTTTCTGAAAGAGGGACATTACCCTGTAGGATATTTATACAACACTCGGCAATAGATTTTATAGCTTCTTTATTAGCATATTTTATTGCGGCATTTCTCTGACACCCATTACATTTTGATATATAATTTAAAAAATTTAAATGTTCGCGTACTCTCTCCGATGGAGCCATGTGCCTAGCCTCGCGGCTTTCACCAGGGTGCAGTTGTTGTCGTTCCGGTGGTACGTGCAGGCTTTGGGGGTCTCGCAGTCCCCGATGGTGGTCAGTTTCGGGCACCCGTACTCCTCGGCGTTGGTAACGTCCACTCCCAAGACCCTGGATAGAACCAAAGCTTTCTCCGCCCCCTTCGTAACGAAGGATGATGCTTTCTGGCGAATGTACTCGCCTACTTCCTTCAGCGTTTCGTAGGGATAATCTCCCTCCTCGAAACCTAGGTCGCAAATGTTGCGAGACAGCCAGCGAACCTGTCTTTTATCCTTAATAGATAGTTCCGAGAATGGACATGGTGATTGGAAAATCCAGACGTCGTAGGCTGCCGTCTCCTTCAAGTACATTGAAAGCTCCTTAACGATCCATTCCCCCTTGACCCTGAAAAAGTTCGCTTCCAGGATCGCCGTCATTTCGGTATGAATACCGCTGCTTGTTGCCCTGGAATTATACCTGTTCTTAATCTATGATTATCCGGGGTGTTGGCCTTAAGGTCTACAAAGAGATAACCGTAGGGTTCAGATGTCGCCTGTCTAAACGCGTCCACTACGTATTTGCTATTACCCGGTGAAATTTGTCTCGAAATGTTAACAATGGCGGATTGATCACGCGGTGTTTTAAATATGACCAAGTAATGGGCGTTAAGGTTCAGGGTACGTATTTCCATTCCAGGGTAATATAGATTCTGCATTAAAATTAGAACAGAAGTGTTTCTATGGTGGGAGCCTCTAATGAAAAGATTTGTCACATCCTTATTATTCGCTATTTCACATAATAGATCGTCTAGTATAACGAAATTCCTCACACTAGCATCTAAGGTGCTAACATCCAATAATCCCTCGTGGAATTCCAAATTCGGGGTATGGGATAGTATGGTACTAAAAAGATTCGACTGATATTCCGTGTAACACCAAATTATTCTTTCTGGGGTAGGTGAAATACATATATCTCTATGCTTAATTAACTCTCCTACAAAAACACTTCCCACATCCCGTGACCCCGGCTACGAGTCCGGTAAATGGGTGTTTCATACTTAAATCCATATCGATAAATGAGTAAAAAATGAACCGAACACTGATAATATATCCTAGGGGGAAACTGGCAAGGCTTAACTGAGATGTTAAAAATGAAATTAGTACTTACAATTTGACTGATTCCATTTCTGTATGATGGGCTATGTATATCCAGTACAATTCAACGTCTTGGAGAAAGGCTTGGAGAGTTGTACCTTATCTTTAAACCTACCCCGTCTTTTATACCATCCTATCACGCGTCCTATCATGTATATTTCATCACCGACCACAACGCCAAAAGTTAACATGACGCCTGATTTTCTTAATTTCCCCAGTCACGTCATGGAATTATCCCTGAAAATTTCCACGCCATTTACAAAGTCAACATGGTGTCAAGCTTTCCCCTGGTTTTCCCCGCTTAAATTGAAAATTTCCACGCCATTCACAAAGTCAACACGGTGTCAAGCTTTCCCCAGGTTTTGCCCGCCGAAGTTGAAAATTTCCACGCCATTCACAAAGTCAACACGGTGTCAAGCTTTCCCCAGGTTTTGCCCGCCGAATTTGAAAATTTCCACGCCATTCACAAAGTCAACATGGTGTCGAACTTTCCCCTGGTTTTCCCCGCCGAAAAATCTGGCGTGAGGACGCCATCTTGGTGTCCGGCGCCAATTTGGGTGTCAGGCGTCAACGGGGTGTCAGGCGTCAAGTGGGTGTCAGGCGTCAACGGGGTGTCACTGGCTTGAAAGACACTTTTACATACTACTAATATTATACTTTAATTTAATTAATATTATACTTTAATTTAATTAATATTATACTTTAATTTAATTAATATTATACTTTAATTTAATTAATATTATACTTTAATTTAATTAATATTATACTTTAATTTAATTAATATTATACTTTAATTTAATTAATATTATACTTTAATTTAATTAATATAATACTTTAATTTAATTAATATAATACTTTAATTTAATTAATATTATACTTTAATTTAATTAATATTATACTTTAGTTTAATTAATATTATACTTTAATTTAATTAATATTATACTTTAATTTAATTAATATTATACTTTAATTTAATTAATATTATACTTTAATTTAATTAATATTATACTTTAATTTAATTAATATTATACTTTAATTTAATTAAAATTATCATGATACTATAGTTTATGATAACTTTACAAATAATGATGAAGTTTAGTTAAGTTTAAAACTAACCGATTGAGGAAGTTACTATAGGGTTGGTACTGGTAATTGTGAACACTTTTTGCAAATCTTTGAATAACACCAGAAACTTTCAGGATATGAAATATGATTCTTTAGACAAAATTCGCTATGTTTTCAGCTTTTTAACTCTCTTAAATTTTGCACAATATCCTATTTCCCAATCCCCGTAGAGGACCCCAAATGTGAACAATCGCTGGTAAATGTAAACACCCTGACCCTAAATTCTGAATAAGGTAGTGACTGAACACTGGACCCAAATGTGAACATCAATGATAATCAAATGGGAGGAATAAAAAAGGCCCTAGGAAAGGACAGGGTTGCCACAGTACCTGGAAATCCTGTAAAATCTGGAAAAGTCAGGGAATTTAAAAATGGGCCGAAAAGGTCAGGGAAAAGTCAGGGAATTTGATTTTAGTGGGTAAAACTTCTGGGAATAAGTCTTTATTGAAAGAGTAATGAAAGTTTCTCCTCATGCTCTCTCAACACAGAAAACTCCCTTAAAAATGTCTAGAATTGTTTTTGTAAAGTAAATGCTCTCTTAGACTGTTATTTATAGTTAAAATGTTTCTTATTTGTTTTGGTGCAACAAATACATGGAAAACTTAATGTTGAGAGTTTATTTAATTATAACCACTTAAAACGTGCAGTAAACACTCACACTTTCGGCCTAAAAGGTCAGGGAAAATCTGAGAAAAAGGTCAGGGAAAACCTGAAAAGGTCAGGGAATTTGGTTCTGAAAATTCCGTGGCAACCCTGAAGGAGCTACCATTACGTAGGGCCCAAATTCATGCACCTATATTAAAGTGTACGCAGATGTGATAAGTGATAATAGGATAATAGGATAATAAAGTTAAAACAATACCCGAGTCAAAATGTTCAATAATTTGTTGAGAAGTCCGATTTATTTCGATACCATAACAGCTGTCTCGTTTTCTCGCTTTCCCGCCCAATAACTAGTGGTAGCTACCGCCCTCTTACCGCTAAATTGATAAATTTACTAATAGCGCGAAATTTGAGTCTTTTTTGGGTCAATGATGGATTTTTAAAGTTAATATTATCCGAACGTAGATTCCTTACACCACTTTTACTTTTTATTTTATAGTAAAATAGCTTTAAAAGGATTCTAATTAACCTTGAAACATTTGCAATTTTTACTTGGTTTTTTCCAACTCTATTTATAAAATCGAATTCCGAATCGATACCCACAGATATTAATATCAATTTTTCTAGCGAAAAACGTGATCTATCTAACGATTAAAGGTTTGTTATCGTGGGATTATTGTAACTCTTGCTAAAGCTTATTCCCCGATGGTATTGTATTAAGCAACACCTAAAATTGGCATCAACTTAAGTTGATTAGTCCGAGTTGGTGTGTATATAGGTTCGTATCTTTCATCCACGAATTCCTACAATATTTGGACCATTTTTATCGTAATTCTCGATATTCAATCTACAAATAGAGCCCTTTTAAAAGGAATTTAAGCCGCCCAAAAATTAGCTGCAAAATTTTAAAGAAAAAATAGAATCGTTCACATTTACCAGTACCAACCCTAGTTTAATAAATATTATTCCCTAATTTAATTAAGATAAAGTTCTGTAGGTTAAGTTTAAAATGAACCTAATGAGTAAGTTACTGTAGTTTATTACTAGATTTATTTTATTCATAATAGGAATGCTATTTTATAAACAATAAAAAAAACCCCGAAATTCTAAATTAGCTGGGGTCATCTTATAATGAATATAGTAATACTAATTCTTGTCACTACACGTCGCACAAAAAGTATATGGCCGGAGCCATCTTGTTAGTTAATACGTTTGAGGCGCGCGCGTGGGTTTGGGTTTTGAGAAAAATCTATTATTATGCAAGAATAATGGGGTTCATCTTCTATACCTTTTTACGAATAATATTCCCTTGGCTTTAAACAGCGTAACTCTTTCTCTCCGCATGCAGATTCACAAGCGCCGTTATTTATAAAAGAAAGCGCTAATATATAGCTTGCTTTAAACCAAAAGTAAATTAAACAAGAAAGTTATGAAAATTACTGTTGTTTAAAAGGATTTACAACTATACTTGTTTTTTTTTAAAGTACTCCAGCATATATCTTCGGGTTAATTTATGATTGTTTTGATCCCGGTAAAGAAGAAGGAGAAAAAAATGCTTCAATTTCGACCCCCTCCTTGTTTTATCATCAATAAACCTCATCCCGGAGAGAATATTCCATCCACAAATATTAAGAAACCAGGGGAAAATATACCTTCCATTCTATGGCGTACTCAAAGTGATACCAATATATATATACTCGTATATTTCACTTCTTTTCTTTTTTATTCCGATCTCTCGCGCTCTTGAATCTTTGTACTAATCAGTATGAATTAATTGCCCGTTCGCCGCGCCAGACAATAGAGAGGTTAAGACTTTGACCCCGAAATCGTGTGCATTAGAAAAAGATGTAACTATAGCATGGATAAAAGATGCTCGTGAAAACATTCGACGCTCTATAGTATATAGGGAGTTGCGTATCCTATAGCGTCGAATATTTTTCACCCGCACCCATTATCCATGTTTCAAGTTTGAAAGGCGCGAGCATAGACATTATAACATACAATTAAAGCCTTGACAAACTATTGGGGAAAGCGGCCCTTGAACGTTTTTGTGAGGGATTTTTAGCTTCTCCTTCGCACGTGTGATAGGGTGAATGACTGGTGGCGCCTCCCTATCGACGAGCGAAGGAGTTATTAAATAAAGAAAAATAATGCGCGGGAAATCCAATTTTTGAAAACGTATTTTTAGTTTACCTTCGCCGCGTATTTAAAAATATTTCCTAAAAAGTCAGGGATATCAAGATAACTTAAACCTCTTCATTTAAACGCTGAATTTCATCTTGGTTGTTCTGATTCGAAAGTTTCTCGTAAGCCAACTTCAAATTCCCAATTTCCTCTTCGTAATCGTGTACTAATTGTTTCTAATTGGAGATTTCCTCGGAATTCGATAGAACTTCCGCTTCCTTCTGGCTCAAAACAACTTGAAGTTGTTCCATTACTTCCGTTTTGAAGTTGTCAGCTTTGAGCTTAATCGTTGATTAGTTTATAATGTAGGTGGAACCGTTTAGTGTTTGCAGCCCGATATTAATTAACTTTAGGCCTAATATTGATTAATTAATTCAGGACTAAAATGTAGATTGGCTGGGATGGAAAAAGTAACCAACCTACAGAATAGAGCTATCTCAGTTGTGACGTCAGTGTCTAGGTAAAACGTCACGGGCTTAGCTTTGGCAGTTGGCGGCCATGTTTGGTACCGCTTTGGTTCTATGCGCAAATAGCATGGGTGACGTCACACTAAGGCTTCTGAGATAGCTCTATTGAAGCAATTCAGGTTCAGCATTTCATGTTTAAAGTTAATGTTTTTCGAATATAAGAACTACATAGCCTTATTATTTCACGCAGATCCAATAATTCTAAAGAAAAAAGAAACTAGCATCTTCCGTAATAGGGCAATGAACGTAAACAAAGTACCCAGCAAACACAAAAGATCCTCGGGGCATTCCAGGGAGATTATTGTGGGGGATTCGGTATATTGGGAGGACATCCAAAAAACCCAAAAAGAGCAATTGTGGATATTCCTAGAGTTCCAAATGTCCGCATTATCCCCATCCCCAGGACATCCATAGTAAAACCTTCGTGACATCCCTCTGACATTCCTTGGATTTTGAGGGGTAATTTATTATGTCCGTCCAAAATGCTGAGTAGGTTCTAAGAATATTAGCTCAAAATTTTGGGACAACCTATTGACATTACACGGATTTTGGGGGGGCATTTAAGATGTCCTTCCGAAATGCCGAGTAGGTTCTAAGAACATCAGCTCGAAAATATAAAATATATGCCTTGCTCCCACAAATGTTCTGAGAACGGCTCTGGATTATGAATCGTTGTTGATATGAATATGCTTAGGATATCTTGGGTATTTCTTAAATTGAGCATAGATACATCCAAATAACATTGTTGGGATGTTAATAGTTAATAAAGACCAAAATAATTCCAAATGAAAAACCCGGCCGTTTTATTTGTCAGTTTAAAAAGAACATCGTATCGTAAAATTGATTACTCGTTGGTTTGCTGAAGTTGCTTTTTTGAAGTTGTTTCTTTTGATTTTACCCGTTCGGATGCGTGATTAAACCATGATTTTATATGTTTCTCAACATCTGAAACAGTGGCCTCCTTGAAACTTTTTAATCCTCTAACAGTCTCTGCATGGTTAGAATAAGAAAATTAAATATTTAAAGTTGATTATGAATTTAAAGGGATAATGAAGCACAACATGTTATCGTTAGTCAATCAAGGCTGTCTGCTTCGTTGTCTGCTTCGTGGCTTAAAAGTACAGTAATCTGTTTCTTTCTCGAGGCTGGCCCGACTTTGGGCTTTTTTTTCGTTTCTTCTTAACAGGGCCAGACCCCGCCAGCAATTCCGCCAAACCTTCCGGCTTGACCCGGCGACTACTTTTCGCAATCTGTTCCAAGAAAAATTTCGACATGCAGTATCCGGAATTAATTAGTATTTAAATTTAATTTCGTAAGCCTAATTTTAAACGTCGTCTGCTAGGCCTAGTGATTCAAAAAGTTGCAACGAGTAAAGCGCCCCCTACTACACAGTTATAAAAGGCGCCAAAATTAAAACTTCGAAATAACGCGTGTTTAGGCTTAAAAATCGGACAAACCTTAATATTTTCGTTGAAAATTAAGCTAGAAATGTTGAATTATACGATTTAACTTGACTTTAAGACTATATTGAATATAATAAATAAATAGGCCTATTAATAAATTGAATTTTAAGAAAAGAAGATACCTATATTCAACTCTTATAAGAAACAAACAAAGGCCCTTAAAAATATTATTTATTATTAAACTGAAAGCAATTTTTACAGCACTTATATAACAAGTTGGGAAAGCCAAAATATTACCTCTCCGAGTGGAGATGACTATCACTACCCCTTAAACAACCTAAATATATGCATCTATCGCTTTTTTTAATTCTTTGCAAGTGCAGGAATTCAATTTTAAAATAGTCAATTGTTCAAGCGTTTTCAATATCTCTCAATTGCTGTGGAAACTCTACTCTCTCGCTATACCTCAACTGTATTCTTAGTCTACCAGTATGATTTGTAACATTTGTCCATATCAAAGCTGAATCATACCTCGCCACACAAAAAGCAAATCTCCCCAAAACATGGAAGCCACAACCAAATCACACATAAGCTAGGCTCCCACTTAACCAGAATAATTATTAAACAGTTAAATACTCACAAAGATTGGCAAAATCAATCTCCTTCAGTAATACGTAGCGCTTAAATATATTATTTTCCGAACAAAATTAATCGAGCAAATTTAACGCTTAACTACTTCCCTTGAAATTCTATCAAAGAGTGATTCAACTGTTTAAAAAAAGGTTTTTTTCGCAAATAGGGCGCTATCATATCAACCGCAATTCCGTCATATTTAAAAAATATACATTGCCAACACATTTTTAGACACAATAGTGGAAGTTTTAGTCTCATTTAAAACATGTAAAACAATTATCTCATCTACAAATAGCTTACACATGTCTTTTTTACCAATTTCTAGCCGTTTGGATTTTTCTTAAGCAATCTTAGCACCAAAATATTTTTTGATACAAAATAAATGTTCTATATTCTTTATTTTTGAAAATATATTTTTAAGCGTTTATAATGATTACTCTCTACACCTACACTAATCTTACACAAACAAGGAATATAAATCCACGAGTGGAAGCGGTGTTTTTATTGAAAATATATATTTTTAAGCGTTTATCATGATTACGCTCTACAGCTACACTAATCTTACACAAACAAGGAGTACTATAAACCCACTACTGGAAGCGGTATTTTTATTCAAACGTAAAACAATTTCGCTTAAGTTTATCATCTCTAGACATCGGTAAAAATGTCTCTATCACTCCTAGGTAACTGTATGCAGAGGATTTTACGGCATTGTAACTCAAATTCATCTGATTATGTTTTAACAAGGTTAAATCTAACTGGGAGTAAGATGAAAGGAGTAGAAGCTTATCTGTCTTAGGAAATATGAAATTTTATCTTCTCAGTTCGTTAAATCATACGTTTATAACGAAAAAACGCGGAAGGGGAAACCGAGCAGACAAAAGCGATATTTGGGGGTAGAAGGTTAAGAGCGCCATCTGTCGTCCGTGCCAAAGTTGAACTTCCTCTCGAAACGCAATGAGAAAGTGCATAAAATAATGCCATCAGCTATTTAACTGCGTCGATATATTTAACGACTTGACCCATGACATGCCCTTAACACTGGCTTCTATGAATCCTATTTATTCTTGGATGCTAGGAAACTTGGTAGACGTAACAGTCTGTACCAAGTACCCAAGCATCCTTCAATAAACGCCTGGCAACATTGTGGTACGCATGGTACAACTAAAATATAGGATGTGTATTTATCTTTCGACTCACTCAATCGCTTCAACATTTACAGAGAGACGAAGTATTGAAATCCATATCATGTAGTGAAATTAAAGGTTGCGTTTACCCTATATATAAATGTAGTAAAGCTGAATTAAAAAGTAAACACCAAATTTGAAATGTTAATATCAAAAGATGTTCTTGGAATATTGAGATGAAACAGAGCTTTATAGCTACACAACTACTAAAAGAATCGTAATGCCGAAAATTATTTAAAATATTTCCATTTAATATTCTGCAAAAAGGAAATGTTATCGTTTTGTAAGAGATCTTATCATCCTACTCGCTTTATATTAACTTTGATATGCGTGTAGTGTTTCGATTCAGATGTAATCTTCATTACTCGTTCTATATAAACTCTCACTTGTGTCACTTCAAAGAAATAAGTTAATCTAAATAATTAATTAAATATAAATGATATTAATTATTTTAATCGCCAGTAAATAACTTTAAAAATAGTTAAATCGTTTAAAATAAAGTTGTTCCTATTATCTTTCGAAACTTTGCTAATATTGACGTTCAAAGTGAAGGGTACCCCTCTTGCCCGCTTTCTTCAATTTTCGGGGTATATATACGATTCGTTTCCATTATAATAATAGATAAAAACGCATTCGCGTGAACCGATGGTGGAAGCCCTGCCATTGGGAGGCTAGACGTTTCTCGTAACCCTAGCCGATCGCCGCGTGTATCTTGAAACCAATAATAGATAAAAACGCATTCGCGTGAACCGATGATGGAAGCCCTGCCATTGGGAGGCTAGACGTTTCTCGTAACCCTAGCCGATCGCCGCGTATATCTTGAAACCAAACGATGACGAAGGAAAAGAAGCCAGAATGGACAAAGACCTGAAGATGGTGGTGCATAGAAGCTGGTGTCAATGTGGAATTGACGAAGAACAGAAGATGGTGGTGCATAGAAGCTGGTGTCAAGGTGAAATTGACGAAGAACAGAAGATGGTTGTGCTTGGAAGCTAGCAAGTACAGACTAGTGTCCATGTGGGATGGACAAAGACTAGCAGATTGTGGTCCTTAGAAGCCAGTTAGTAAAGACTGGTGTTGGTAGATGAATGGCCAAATTTCCGTGAACCGCGAACGCGTTTCGAAATCGGGTATTTGTTTGCTCCGATTTGTAAACTGCGAACGCGGTCACGTGGGGTCTGACAGACAGACAGACAGACACACAGACACGGCCAGTGTAATACCTCTCCGTGACGTCATCGTCACTCGGAGAGGTAAAAATGTGCGACAGCTAAAAGATGTAGTGTAGTAAGAAAATGTTTTTACCTCTCCGAGTGACGTATGTCACGGAGAGGTTCTAATTACCTCTCCGAGTGACGTATGTCACGGAGAGGTTCTAATTTCGACGTGTCTGTCTGTCTGTCTGTCCGTTGTTACACCCACGTGACCGCGTTCGCAGTTTGCAAATCGGAGAAAACGTGTATTCAATTTCCAGATCGCATTTACAGTCCCGGAAATTGTATTCCACTTACAGGCTATTACTCCATTGCCTGTCTAACAACTCAGTTCATTTATCCACCCCACATGGACACCAGTCTGAACTTCCTGGCTTCTAAACACCACCATCTTCTAGTCTTTCGCCCATTCCACATGGACACCAGTCTGTACTTACTGGCTTCTAAACACCACCACCTTCTCGTCTTTGTCCATTTCACATGGACACCAGTCTGTACACCTGGCTTCTAACACCACCATCTTCTGGTCTTTGTTTTTGTCCATCCCACATGGACACCAGTTTGTACACCTGGCTTCTAACACCCGCATCTTCTGGTCTTTGTTTTTGTCCATCCCACATGAACACCAGTCTGTACACCTGGCTTCTAACACCACCATCTTCTGGTCTTTGTTTTTGTCCATCCCACATGGACCCCAGTCTGTACACCTGGCTTCTAACACCACCATCTTCTGGTCTTTTTTTTTGTCCATCCCACATGGACACCAGTCTGTACACCTGGCTTCTAACACCACCATCATCCTTAAGGTTAAGACATACGCGGCGATCGGCAAGGGTTACGAGAAACGTCTAGCGTTCCAATGGAGGGGTCTTCCTCCAAGGTTCACGCAATTGCGGTTGTTCTTGCTTTTAACTGTAGTTCGACACCCTTATATACTACCTATTTGAGTAAGGCGAAGCAACCGGCGTATGCTTCATTTCAAACGCCAATATTAGTCAAGTCTCTCAAGAATGTTTAATTGTTCTTTATCAAAACGATGTAACGCTCAATAAGGCGAACAACTAACGAAGAAAATATTAAATATTAATTATATTTATTTTAATATTTAAGATAATCTCTTTTCTCAATTCAAAATTAATACGGAGAGTTAAAAAGTAGTCTATTTTTTTGTCTGTGTGTGTCTGTCCGTTGTCACACTAGTGCGCCGAGTTAGCAGTTCGCTTTCTTTTGATGTGTTAAGAAATCCTACAGAACCTTAATATTCACTTTTTCCATAATATAAAGTGAATGTGTGGAAATCTTTTTCGTAATTACGATGCATTTAGTACTTTTGTAGCTTTAAAGCTCTGTTTCATTTCATTCATATTCCAAGGATGTTTTTTAATATTATTATTTGAAATGGCTGTTTATATATTACTTAAGCTATACTACATCTGTATATAGAATAATCCTTGGTTTAGCTATTTCAAGAAGAAAGCTAAGGCCTGGATTATATAGGGTAAATCAAGTTTGATCCGCAATAGGCTTAGTGAACCAAAGAGTAAATAATTGATACCTGAGGTGGAGTAAACTTTGGATTTTGATTATCGTGTCTGTAATGCAGGGACATTAACGGTTCAGAGTGAGCCGAAAGTTAAATACACGTTTAAATAATCAGATTTAGATTTTATAATAGAAGAAAGCATCATGGTAGCAATTAGATCAGTGAAAGGGCTAATCGTTATCGGGTTAGTGGTATGCATCAGAGAATAATAATTTAACATAGAACTTATATTATTTGTAAATAATGATTTGAAACCTAGGATTAGCGGATGATTATATATTTAGACAATGTAGAGAAAACTATTCAATGACTTAAGCCTCGTTAGACAAAACAAAGCGAAAAAAAGTTGCTCTAGTGTTTCGAAATTGAGTCACATACTAGTCTTTTACCCGACTCGGAGAGGTAATATTTTGGTTTTCCCAACTTGTTTCTTTAAGGACCACACATAATAACTTCAAAAGACATAAAAAGTTGAAAAAAGAAGTAATAAATGGAAAAAAAGTTAAATTTATTGAACTTCACATTCTTTATCATTACAATCTGTTCTCAAAATGTCGTTTTCGTGGTGTTGGATACCGATTTGCATATCTTGGGGGTCGAGTTTTTTCTGAAGGGATTTGATTTCTTTTTCGAGATCTTTATGAAGTTTATCGAATTTTTTCTTTCTCAACTTGCATTTCCTCGAAAGTTTTCTTAAGTTTTTGGTAGTCAGCAATGCGATCATCTTCGCCGCGTTTAAGCATTATGTTGCTGAAGAATATTGTGCTCTTTAAGGCGCTTTTATCTTTTTCTCATTCTTCATTTGATTTGAGCAATTCGTCAATCTAATTTTAATTTAAGACGCGCAAAATTATGGATTAAACTAAAGAAAATGCGCAAAATTATGAACTAAACTCAAGACAATGCGCAAAATTATGAACTAAACTCAAGAAAATGCGCAAAATTATGAACTAAACTCAAGAAAATGCGCAAAATTATGAACTAAACTCAAGAAAATGCGCAAAATTATGAACTAAACTCAAAAATTTCATGTTCAACTTTAAAGCCAATGTTTTAACAAATAAAAGAACTACATAGCCTTATTAGTTCATACACATTCAATAATTCTAAAGAACTAACAGCTTCAAAATAAACAGAACACTAGGAAAATGGAAACTAGCTTCTTCCGTAACAGGGCAATGAACGCAAACAAAGTATACATTTCTATTTCTATTAAATTAAATCCAGCTGTGGCCTGTCAATAAGTAAGGGATTTTATAAAGAAAAGCTTACCTTTTTTTTGTTTTTCTGAACCACTTGTTCAAGCTGATCCAGTTGAAGTTGTTTCTGTTGATTAATTTTAATCAACTCTTCATTAACTTTAATCAACTTTTCGCATTGCTCTTCTAATATTTTTATCTTCTGCAAAGCTGGTCCAGGCAGGCCTTGCTTCCACTCTGAGGCAGAGCAATTCATCTTAAGCCTATTTTAAAAATTAATTGGCGGTATAATTAAAACATTAAATCATAATTAAAACTCATCACAAACGTCAAATAAAATTAGGTTTAATTATAACATTAAGTAAATATATTTACCTCTGCGCAAGAAATCTTAGAAAGGGGGGGGCCTTTGATTTTTGAACTTTGTAATCACTAAAGAAAGGATTATGCTATAAACAGATGTATTATAGTTTAAGTAATATATAAACATCCATTTCAAATAATAATATTAAAAAATATTCTTGGGATATTTAAATGAAACAGAGCTTTCAGGCTACAAAACTACTAAAGACATCGAAATTACGAAAAATATTTCCATATATTAATTTTACATTATGAGAAAATCAAATATTAAGGTTTTGTAGGATTTCTTTCCACAAGGCGAACTGCTAACGCGGTGCACTAGTGTAACAACGGACAGACACACACAGACAAACACATAGACTGCTGTTTTACCCTTTCCGTATTAATTTTGAGTTGAGAGACATGATTATCTTAAATACTAAAATAAATATAATTATTATAATAAATTTTCTTCGTTAGTTATTCACCTTATTCAGCGTTACATCCTTTTTAAAATGAACAATTAAACATTCTTGAGAGACTTGACTAATATTGACGTTTGAATTGAAGGATACGACAGTTGTTTTGCCTTACTCAAAGAGGTATTATATAAGGGTTTCGAATCGCAGCTATAGATAAGACCAGCGCAATTGCGTGAACCTTTGGTGGAAGCCCCGCCATTGGGAGGCCAGACGTTTCTAGTAACCCTGGCCGATCGCCGCGTTTGCCTTAACCTGAAGGATGATGATGGAGTAGAAGCCAGGTTTACAGACTGGTGTCCATGTGTGATGGACAAAAACAAAGACCAAAAGATGGTGGTGTTAGAAGCCAGGTGTACAGACTGTTATGTATCATAGACAAACCACTGTGACACATTCTGGCAGCATTGTAACACATTCCCTGAACCTATGCATATTCTTGTCCCTTTGCAGTTCAGAACATAATAAAGGTCAACAATATCAGAAGTTTATAGGAAACTTCCCTACTGTATTACTCCTGAAAATATTCAATGAGGAACAACCATCAAAACGTAAATTAACCCATTTTAAAAATGGCCAAGGCCCGAAATCATTTTCAGGCTTTCATCGACAATTAAATAATGGCCGATACTCTCGGTTCTCTCTCTGGAGCTGAAAGAAAACCAGCACGTGTCCCATGACGTAATAGCCAAGGCTTATTGTGATTGGTTTGCTCCCTCTCTGACTTTAGTCGGCCCGACTCCAATCGCCTACCTACCCGATTAAAATCCGAGCTTGAACCTGACAATAGTACGGTTGGGTGAAACGTTCATATTGCCTGACAATCTGGCCTGACTTGTCAGATCGGCTTTGTCAGCTGACTAAAGTTGGGTAATGTGAACGGGCCTTTACTAGTGAACTTGGCCAAGTTGCCAGAGAGATTGTTTAAGATTCGGGTTTTTTAAGAAGGTTCAATGCAACTTGGATCCATAGGTCCGCGACAAGGATGCGATTATTCAGGTTTTCAGTATGTGAATAATCAGGGAAGGAGATGAGGTTTACTTGGGAGGTGACGGAAGGGTTGTTGGGGTCAAGTCACCTCCGGCGTACACGGGGCAGTCGGCACCTATAGGGTAGGAATGCCGACATGTGTCGTATTCCGTCAAACTTTGCCGCCCAGAGGGCGTGCCAACCACGGGGGCAGCGGGGGCAAAGGCACCCGCTCTGGTGACTGAATCTAAATAGTAAAAAATTCATTGAAAGTGAAATTTTCATTACCCAGTGTACTCTTGTTGTGAGAGGAAGTCAGTTTTTGGAAGTGATTAAGAAAATACAGGTCTTAATCATAAACATGTTCGTAATATTTATAAATAAATTATTTGAAGTTCTTCAATTTTTACTCCGTGTAGTTATGTAATAACCAATGGAGTTTGCGCTGATGCCCAGTTATTTAGTGTGATGCATGCGAATAGACATTGCACGTGATTCCATAAATATTGCAATCCTAAATGGGATTGGTAAAAGTGACAGCTTTGATAGTTCAAAATCGTCGCTCGAGGACGGTTTTGAAGTTCAGTATAAAGCTCAGGTTGTCGTATCTTTGTAGAAATGTAGAACCATTTTTAAACTAGTCCTGGAAATGAAGAATTTCGCATTGTTTGACAGTCTCGAGAATGTGTCGTTCCTGACTTCCACCATATTTCCTTTACACATACATGTATACATATAGCAACCACGGTTTTCTATACAGTATAGTGTTGCAATTCTTTCGCATATAACCGTGGCTAATCATAGAGCTGATTAACTGTCAGCTCCTAGAGAGAAAGGGTGTAGCCGTGTAGCCGATGGCGCTTCAAATTATTGTAGCTATCAACTTTGGGAAAGAATAGGTAGGCTAAAGCAGAAGTCCATTAAATTAGCCTAGGCTAGTTTAATGGACTTCTGGCTAAAGACATATTTTCTTTGCGTTTTTACTATTTTCTACGATTTACGAAAAGAGAGAAATGTATGCTCCAATAGAAATGGCACCTTATAGAATCGTGGCCACTGTATCCCACGAGTATTGAATTGGTCAGGCATTAAATCTCACGTTCATGCGGACCTCTTCGTAACTTTATTGTGCATGCGAGATACTGTATAGCCTTAGATAATTGATGAGTGCTGAACAACATTGAAGTACTGCAAAATAATTCTTGCTCTTGTATGAGTTTGGAAAGAGGTTAAGGTGGCTCAAAGTTGTTTACACAAGTGCAAAATATTTTGCGCAACTTTCTCTACCAGTGTAGGATTTTGCCCCCGCTCCAGTAAAAAGGTTGGCACGCCCTGGATCATTTCGTTTGTTATATCAAACCATGCTTCGAGCAATGCTAAATATAAGTCTGGTGTGATGAAGTGGGCACTGGTAAACACCTTAAAATATCTTTCAATGGCCTCACATTTGCGCTAAACGCGGGAGGCTATGGGCAACCCCCTTCTCTCTAACCTAGAGAGGCTCCGTTTAGCGAAGCTCAATCGCGTAGCGAACGTTCCTAGCATAGAAGCCATCTCCTCTGAAGTTATTTCTTATATGGAATAGTCGAATATGTCTATTTGAAGGGATCTCGTGCAGCGCATAGGCTGCAATGAATCGGGCTGAAGACCTAGACGTAATTAATAAGAGTTCTAAATATTATGATATCATGGCCCAAAAATAACAATATTTTCAAACCGCTTCTCCTCTTCAAAAGACGCAAGTTTTCTCTTGAAGGGAGCGGGAAGTGGAAATCAAGGTGTTTTTTATGGATTCTTCTACTAATTATAAGACCAGTCTGCACAATGAAAAATTTAGGAAATACCTCCCATTGATTTTAATATTCAAATTAGGCTAGAATTTTAAGAATAGTTTTGAATAAGGAACTCCGACCAATCCCGTAACGCCGTGCCTTTTTGTTAACAAAATTCTCGTGGCACACTCCATGTCTCGCGCCTCAATTGTCACATCGTGCAAATTTTTTAAAATCTCGCGATAAATTGATTCAACACGGAGCGTGCCAAGAGAAAATTGTTGATAAAAAGGCGGGGTGCTACGCGATTGGTCGGAGATCCCCATTCAAAATTATCCATGAAATTTCAAACTTATTGCCGTTTAAAAATCGTTCGGTGTTATTTCCTGGAGGTTTCACTATGCAAATTGGTCTTATAGAAGAGTCAATAAAAAATTACTTTATTTTCCACTTCACCATCCCTTTAATGAACGTCTGATTTGTTTCAAAGTATTGCGCCACAAGACCAATCATATATATACGCATAAGGTGCCATAACATCTAACAAGCATTATTACGACAAAGATTCGAAAGGTGCGAAGCTCGATTATGAATTATCGCCACTCTAACCAAGTTTGCCAGATTTTGAATAAAGGCTGATTACTCGTGACCTATTCATCGGAATTGAATTTGTTGAAAACTTTTCAAATATGAATCGACCCCAAGGAATCCGAAAATCGCATTTATATCCTCGAGAATCCAATATTTTCAAAGTTGATAATTTTGACATTTCCGGTTTCCGGTATAAGTATGCAAAGGATAACTTTGGAACGGGTAAAATATGAAAGAGAAATGCAAAACTTTTATATCGCACTTTATTCCAGAGCGCTAGCTTGAATAGTTTTCGAAATATAGTAAAATATGTGCGAAAAACGCAACGCGCAAAGACTTTTTTAACAGTCTGTACACTTACATAGAAGCGTCATCTACAAATCAACTTTCTACCCTCGCGGAGCACGAGAGCGCGCGCTCGAACAAGACGCGAGGGGTCGAATACTTCAACAACATCATACACGTACTTTTCTTGGAAGGATTTAAATTTTACATCAGCAAAATTTTGAAATATAATAGTCCAAATTCTCCCCTACGCAGTGATGCTAAAAAAGTTGGTTGAGAAAATACGAAAATCGGAATATAGCGCGCTTTAACAATTGTATACTCCCTCATTGTTAATACTATCTTGTACCATGGGGGGGTCCAAGCCGTGGCGGGTTCATGACCCTATCCCTTGAGCCTTACTAAATAAATGTCACGTGGTTTCCGAGACTATTCCTTAGGTCTCTTAAAATTTTGAAAAAGAGATAGATACGAAGTATTGAACCCCTCGCGAAAGATGTGACGCAATTTTTCCGTCTAGAAAACGGTCTCCTAATCGAGTCATTTTAGCCGTCGACACATTTCGGGGGTTGCATTCGTTCGCAATGGCTGGCTTGCCCAAATAGCGTTATTAAGTTAACGTCGAGAGAGAGAACGAAGAGACTAGAGAGAATGTATAAAGAGAATTCCGTTGGCTCGTCTTCCTCAAATGGGCCCCCTTACTCCGCAAGCAACCAACCAACCTCCTTTACGTCTTTGTCATTTTTATCCTTTTATTCGCCTATAGAACTTTATACCTCAGGTGTGAGACAAGAGAGAGAGGGATGGGGAAGAAACAAAACTGAGTCTAGACTTCTCCTAAACTACGTTGTTAAACGAAGACAGACTAATTATTAGGGCGATAGACATACCAACCTAATGGACGGCTTTTGTTTCAAAGTCTTATATACCAAGTCTACTCTAAATGAATATAATTTAAGAATGCGTGCGGCTAGGTTTTGTTTTCCTATTAATTTTACGAATTTATGGCCCATGAATGTAATTAAACGACAGTAGGTATTCGAAAGAACCAAAACATTTTTAATTGCCCGTTTTGATATAATGAAGTCGAAATTAAAGGAAGCGTAAAATACTAAAATTACTTCCGGGTTGACTGAAATGGCGACAAAAAAAATTAAAGGAACCGAGGGGCTAATTACTGTCAGATTCACTTACATTATTAGGGAGAGGGTATAAGATGCCTAAAAATTCGCGCGCCATAGTCCCGTTCCCCGTTTAAAAATACATGGGGGACGTAAAAGGAGGCCGGGCTATTTCGCCTTTCCTTAGTCGGAGAATACGTAATTTTCGTCATTCGCGTCGTGCTGATGTGAGTTTTCAAGAACCAATGAGATGCTAGTTGTAATTTAGAGGCGGGGATTAACTCCGGACCTACGTTTGGACTGGAGATAAAGCTGGAAATGCGGCTAATTTATACCTTCTCCCTAATAAACTAGATATCACTTCGTGGTTCAACTAAAGAAAAAAAATTGAAACTTAGGAATTCTTGATGTTGTTAAAATTACGTTTAGGATATAATTTAAGGGACGAAGTTACAAAATGTGTAGCTACACAATTGCGCGTCTAAAATTTTCGATTGAAATACCAGTAATTTGTTTTTCAGAAATCATAAAATGATGTATATTTAATGCTTTTAGCTGTAGCATCATTGGAGGAACGTGGAGTGAAGAAATGATTGCGCGCTATTTGGATTTTCGGAACTTTGGTGCTGGCGTATGCGTGGTCGGGAAATTTAACTGGCACACTAATGACTGGCAAGTCCCAAAAATTTGACACTATCGAAGATTTGATTGCAAATCCAAAAGTTTTGACTCTCATGTCCAAGAATTGTAAAATATACAATTTAATAACGGTATGTAAAGCCCATTTAGTTTATAATATATGGAACATATATTATAAACTTATTCGTTTATAATATTTAGTTTCTACTGGAGAATGTTAGTCTCTCAGTTTGAAGTTTTTTATCGACTAGTGATCGCAAAGCTGCTCGAAACCAATAAGATGTTCCAGAATATTTTATAATAAGAATTAGATTAAAACATTCGTTCTTGATTAAAGCAATATGTGGTGCGTGCTTTTTAATAGTCTTTTTTAGATCTTCCCCCTTTTTTCCCAATTATTTTGTGACCAATTTGGCCGCCCAAAACTGTAATATTTCCCAAGACCATCTTTTTATTAAATGCCATTTAAAAAATCGGTCTGTGCTGGAACCAGGAATGCTTAAATTACCGGTAATTTACCAAATACCGCAAAAATTACCGAATTATATCTCACCTTAATCTTAGAATGGCAATTTTAACGGTAAATTAACTAAATTACCGCGGTGATAAGGATGTGAAAATATAAAATACCATAAATAACGGTAATTTTGTCATTCCAAAACTTCATTCTTCATACATAATGATTAGTCTAGCTATTCCCACAAAATCCACCTAGACACGTTGAGAAAATGGCCACACGATGATTACTATTACCTGTATGTATTTCTGGTCTGGGTGATACATAAAACACATGCATATATGGGCTTTATAAAATTTCACATGATTTGTAATCAAGTATTTTGTGATTGGGTTTAACTACACGGGATTATTTTGATTGTAACAGCAGGGATCCAAGTAATTTTAGAAGCAGGAATAGAGATCGGTTAGCCTTCAGTCCTACTCATAGCCCAGTATTGAGCCCCTCCCTTCAACCAGGGGTGGATTAACACGAAACGAAAATTTTAAATTATCTTATTGGCTCACCTAAACTACGTTTTGATGACGTTGCTGACGGAGACGGCGAAAAATACGTTATTCCTTTTTACCTCTGTCGCTATGACCCGTCTCTTCTTTCATGCCCCCCCCCCCGGGAAGGGGGTCGTGGACTTTGATGCGCGCCCAATATACCCTGTTCTCTATTCCTGCTTCTAAAATTACATGAATCCCTGGTAACAGTAAAAAAATCTATGTCGACAAAAACACTTGTCTCTGGGCTAATTCGTGATACAGTTGCACGCGTTAATTTTTCAGCAAAACGAAATTGCGTATCCAGGTTTGAGGAAAAAAGGGGGAGACTATTTCATTTCCTCAATGATCCGAATGTAACGGACCAATTGGCGAATGGCAAATCGGTTATCATTGATCAAACGCAAATGTTTTGGGATCCTGGTCGGGGACATTTGTTTAACCTGTGGAATCAATTGGATGAGAAGAAAAGACGGATTTATGTCGGAAAGAAAACTTACGAGCCCATATTCGCTCATATGTTTTTCAACAAAAGAATTCATCGAGAAATCCTTGAAAATGTCAACTACCTGTAAGTATTTTGGACGAAAATTAGAGATGACCGATACCCGGCTTAACCCGATACCGATCGGTGCCGGTGCAAACAGGAACCGATACCGATATTTACTCACTATGATCCAAAAACTCGATACTTCGACCGATGCCGATATTTTTAGTAGGACAGTGCCATTTACAGATCAAGGAAATAATTTAATTTAAAGTGTAATTTCATGAATTATACTTCTAAGTACACAGTTTAGAGGTATTTCCAAAATAATATTATTAGTTATTAGATAAACTAAATTCAGGTACTTTTTATATAAATGAGAAATCATCACGATTGACATTCATAGAAATGAAATATTATCAATACATTACTGAAAGACCTAAAAATGTCACGTAGCGCCATTTAAAGTATTTTAAACGAGTATCGGTTTAGTATCATATTAAACCAACCGATCCGATACTATCGGGAAACCCCGAGTATCGGTGCCTAATTTTAAAATCATTCGGAGGTATTACCTGGATGTTTCACTATGCAGACTGGTCTTATAATAACTAGAAGAATCGATAAAAATCACTTGACTTTCCACTTCACCCTCCCTTTGAAGAGACTGTAAACAAGGCATCGGCGGGTGGGTAAAAACGGAGCCTCCGAAATGAACTAGGCCCATGCATGTCAAATTTTATGTGGGGAAATATCCAGTTTGTCAAGGTAAATATTTTCACCATATATGTGTACGAGATGGCGCTTACATTACCGTTGTGACAGGGGTCTTCCTTAAATTATCGTTGATATTTTAGGGGTCAGTCATAAAATTTTTATGATAGAGAAAAGTTTCATCCTAAAATTAACGTAAATGTTTTTGGGGCTATAAACTTTTAATTGAATCTTTCGGATAGATTGTATTGATTTTGTTTTGCTCATTGTCCGGGAATGGCTAGGGGCATGGTGCCATAGAGCCATGTAATTGCGTTAATTTAAGTGGTGTTGAGGTATTCCATTAGTTTATGCTTGAAAATCGCAACTGAAGTAGCGGACACAACATCCTCAGGTGAGTTATTTCAGGGAATGATTACCCTACGGAAAAATGAGTATTTCGCAGCATCACATCGAGAGTGGGGAAGGCGTAATTTAAATCTGGGCCCCCGTGTTTTAAAAGTTGACGCCGTATAGGAAAAATACGTTTGGTCCGGGCATCGTAGTATTTTAAATAATAAAACCAAGTCTATGTAAAGTCGACGGTCTTTGAGAGATTGCCAGTTTAGGGACCTCAGTCTGTCTTGTCGCCTAAAGGATTTCAGCACATACGGGATATTTGAAGCCCGGGTTTGACCGTTTGAACATTCTCCAGGTGGTTTATGTCCCGAACACGATAGGGGTTCCATAGGCAAGAGGCTGATTCCAATAAGGGTCGAACAAAGGTCGTGTTATTGAGGTCAAAGTTGTAAGGGATTATTAACTTGCCTCGCGTTGTTCTAGTTACTGGTAATTACTAATATATATATATAATTACTTATAGCTCAGCTTCAAGAGGAAGAGGGAGCCAAAGCAAATGCTGTGGATGATGATGATGATAGTGAGATGGAGATATCCATCGAGTAAGTTTTAGGCTTAACCCCCAAGTTACTAATATATTAATAGTGGGGATTAAATTTTATTTCCAGACAAACCCACAAGCAGAGGTTGAGGTGCAAGTCGGCTGACTCTGCTGTCAAGGCCAAATCAACACGAAGCATTGTGAAGGCACCTTCATTGAAGAAGGCTGAAAGTACTGGCTGCTTAACGGAAAAATCTAGAAAGCCAAGAAAGAAAGCCTCCATAGATGTTAAACTGGGTGCACTGCAGTGCACCCGTCAAGTTGTCGTGCACTTCCAGCAATCCTTTACCCGAAACATTTCAGCATCATTTTGACCCCCTCTTAACTCGGTACTGGGGAATAGTACACCACTCATATTTGCACCTCAAGGGCACAGTGTTAATCCTAGGAAGTCCTCCAACTTCCAGCTTTCTAACTCTTTTGGTTTCTGTGATAATCCTATGTGAAAATGACACATTATGAGACTGACTGACTGACTGACTGACTGACACATCATCAAAACCTCTAGGGCATTTCCGGTGGTGCTAGAATGATGAAATTTGGCATACTTGTACCACTAAGCATACAAGCAAAGGGAAAAGTCCCAAAAGCGGGAGTTTCCCCCTTTTAGCCCCTGAAATGGGGGTTTAAAATTAGAGTCATCATCTAAACCTCTAGGGCATTTCCGGTGGTGCTAGAATGATGAAATTTGGCATACTTGTACCACTAAGCATACAAGCAAAGGGAAAAGTCCCAAAAGCGGGAGTTTCCCCCTTTTAGCCCCTGAAATGGGGGTTTAAAATTAGAGTCATCATCTAAACCTCTAGGGCACTTCCGGTGTTGCGGGAATGATAAAATTTGGCATACAAGTAGGACTTAGCATACAAAGAAAGGGAAAAGTTCCAAAAGCGGGAGTTTTCCCCTTTTAGCCCATGAAATGGGGGTTTAGAATTAGAGTCATCATCTAAACCTCTAGGGCACATGATCTTAGCCAAAAGGCCGAGAAGCCGTCCCCATCCCCTACAGGCACGTCAAACGGTGTCTGCATGACAGGTTGACTGTCATACAAAACCAGCTCTGGCATAACATGGAGGGCCAGAGACAGACTAAACTTTTTGTCAATGGTCCCTGCAGGTCTCGTGCCAAAGACCTAATTTCGCTCAGCAGATGGGATATTAGGCTGGCCACCGGTCTTTTGACCGGGCACTGTCGGCTTAATAGGCACCTCCATCTGATGGGTTTTGCCGACGACCCTCTCTGTAGGTCGTGTCAGGAGAAGGAAGAAACATCCGCTCACGTACTTTGCGAGTGCGACTGCTTCGCCTCGCTTAGACTAGAATATTTTGATTCACATACTTTGGAACCCTCGAGGGTCTCCTCTATTACGGTGGAGCGAATTCTTCGCTACGCTGCAGCTACGGGCCTATACAATGCCTGAATATGAGGATGCACAATATGCCTTTGGCATCGGTGCTAGGGCGCGTACCCTCCTCAACAACAATAATAATAATAAACCTCTAGGGCACTTCCGGTGTTGCGGGAATGATAAAATTTGGCATACAAGTAGGACTTAGCATACAAAGAAAGGAAAAAGTCCAAAAGCGGGAATTTTCCCCTGTTAGCCCCTGAAATGGGGTTTTATAATTTATATCCCATCGTAATAGGACATTATAATTTAATTTTTTCGTCTTTTAATATTAATATTTTTTACTAATATGATTCTTTCGTATTATTGCAAAATTTATATTTTTTACATAATGTTTTAGTAATTAAATTTTTTACTCATTTCCTTTTCATTTCGTCTGAAATGGTTCTAAGCGTGTTTTGATTCATTTAGTTTTTCTTAAATCTATTCTGTTGATTAAAAGTGTTACTTGCCAAAATATTGTGTTCTTCGAATAGAAATACGGTTAACAATTATCACAGCCTGAGAAAAAAAAAGAAAGTTGAATGCAAAAAAGTTGAAAAAGGCAAAGCCAAGTAAAACTCTTGGAAAGAACAAATAAAAATCTAAAAGTACAAATGTTTATTTCACTTAATAATCCTACTTCTATAAATCTACAAGAACATGCACGTACAAAAAGGAGTGAAATCTCACCAAAAACATCTCTGTAAAAATATGCCAAGTTGTTTGGCCGTAAAAAGAAGTGAGATCTAAAATACGGCCAAGTTATTATCTCCAGGTGAACCAACATTTTATTCGACTTAAAACTTCTCAAGAATGTTTTTCTGACTTGGCCATTAGCATTCCAAACTTGCATCCTTCTTCGCACCCGTGAAGGTTAATAACGGAAATTACAAGTTTAACCACAAAGGCTTATCAAGAATATTTAACCAATTTGATTTAATATTTTAATTTCGATCCATATCTGGAATTAAACGAATCCTTGATATGCAAATGGCCAAGTCAGAAAAACATTCTTGAGAAGTTTTAAGTCGAATAAAATGTTGGTTCACCTGGAGATAATAACTTGGCCGTATTTTAGATCTCACTTCTTTTTACGGCCAAACAACTTGGCATATTTTTACAGAGATGTTTTTGGTGAGATTTGGTTTTGCGAAAAAGCTCCTCAATGCGGGAATTTTCAAAACGAAAAACAAAACAAGTTGGGAAAACCAAAATATTACCTCTCCGTGTCGAGAAGATTATATAAACAAAATTATCCAATGAAAACACTTTTTCCCTCATCCTTTATATATATAGGAGGCAATGAATGAAATATATCACAATGCACGGGCCTTGATAGATACAGGAGGCAATGAAGGAAATATATCGCATGCACGGGCCTTGGTAGATATAGGAGGCAATGAAGGAAATATATCGCATGCACGGGCCTTGGTTGATACAGGAGGCAGTGATAATCTCTCTTTGTACGAGAGGTTTATCTTTAATATTTAAATAAATATAATTATTTTTAATTATTTTAATCTTCAATAATTAACATTAATAATAGTTAAATCGTTTAAAATAAAGTTATACCTATTATCTTCTCAAACTTTGCTAATATTGACGTTTAAAGTGAAGGGTACCCCTCTTCCCGCTTTCTTCAAATTTTGGGGTATATATACGATTCGATTCCATTATAATAGTAAGGAAAAAGCGCAATTGCGAAAACCTTTGGTGGCCGATCCCACCTTAGGGAGGCTAGACGTTTCTCGTAACCCTAGCTGATCGCCGCGTATATCCTAAAACCAAACGATGATAATGGAGTAGAAGCCAATGATACAGATTGGTGTCTATGTGGAATAGACGGAAGACCAGTGGATGGTGGTGATTAGAAGCCAGTGTAAGTGCAGACTGGTGTCAATGTGGGATTGACAAAGATCAGAAGATGGTGGTGTGAGAACTCAAGTAGAGGAGCCATTTCCGTGACTGTGAAAGCAGTTCGGAAATGGCGAACACGTTTGCTCCGATACGCAAACTGCGAACGCGGTCACGTGGGTGTAACAACGGACAGACAGACACGGCCGTTACAGAACCTCTCCTGGACTACGTCACACGGAGAGGTAAAAATTATAACCGAAAGCTATAAAAGGTTTCTAGTCAAACGTCTCACTGAAAGATTGGCGGCGTCAAAGTCTTTTGAAACCGAGACCAAAAATAGACGCACGAAGTCTATCTCTCACAAGCTAAAATGCCAAGTGCTAGCTGGTAGAATATTGCATTTGAAAAGGCAATTATATTCGGCTTACCACGCCCAACTAACGGGGGTTGTTAGTGAATTTAAGGATTTTGTTGAGAAAATCAAACAAATTGGGTCCATTGATCCTGGCAATTTGTCAGAAGTTGTGGGTTTGAAACGGCTTCACAGTAGCATGAAAGAGGCCTATTTTCATGAAACTTCCTATTATCCGATTGGAAATAATGGTAAAATATTGAAAACTGGCGATGAGTCACATTACGCCAAAATTTTTCAATTGGATTCTAATGGTCGTGAACGAAAAGTTCTGAGAGACCGTGTTACGAGTTCGACTAAAGAAATGTTTGTTGACGAAATGGGAAATTTCGTTGACATAAAAAACAATAACGAGACTACCCGTACAAAAATTTTAGGCTGTAATTCATCAGCATACGCGCTTTTTTATCGCTATCACGCTGTAATAGGTATTCATTAAGGCTACATTTTCTGCAGCTCGAAAAATGCGAAAATTTAACAACAATTCCAGAACTGCAAATTGTCTGCCGTTTCTACATTTGCTGTTTATTATCTGTTAATTGTCTGTACTGGCAGAAATATGCAGCGCGATTCTGCAAACGCAATGCAAAAGTAGAAATAACAGCTGCTAGTTTAAAACTGTAATTTGACCACAGTTATAGACATGTTACAGATCTGCAAAAGTGATGGAAAAGTAGAAATCCAGCTGCCAATTTAAAACTGCAATTTGACTATAATTATTGACATGTTACAGGTTTGCAAAAGTGATGAAAAAGTAGAAATACCAGCTGCTAGTTTAAACTGCAACTTGACCACATTTATAGACATGTTACAGGCCTGCAAATGTGATGGAAAAGTAGAAATCCAGATGCCAATTTAAAACTGTAATTTTACCTCATTTATAGACATGTTACAGGTCTGCAAAACTTATGGAAAAGCAGAAATCCAGCTGCCAATTTAAAACTGTAATTTGACCACATTTATAGACATGTAACAGGTCTACAAAAGTGATGGAAAAGCAGAAATCCAGCTGCCAATTTAAAACTGTAATTTGACCAAATTTATAGACATGTAACAGGTCTACAAAAGTGATGGAAAAGCAGAAATCCAGCTGCTTTAAATGTAGTCAAATTGCAGTTTTAAATTAGCAGCTAGATTTCTACTTTTCAATCACTCTTTCAGACCTGTAACATGCCTATAAATGTGGTCAAATTGCAGTTTTAAATTAGCAGCTGGATTTCTACTTTTCTATCACTTTTGCAGACCTGTAACATGTCTATAAAATGGTCAAATTACAGTTCTAAATTGGCAGCTGCATTTCTACTTTTCCATCACTTTTGCAGATCTGTAACATGTCTATAAATGTGGTAGAATTGCAGTTTTAAATTAGCAGCTGGATTTCTACTTTTCTATCACTTTTGCAGACCTGTAACATGTCTATAAAATGGTCAAATTACAGTTCTAAATTAGCAGTTGCATTTCTACTTTTCCATCACTTTTGCAGACCTGTAACATGTCTATAAATGTGGTCAAATTGCAGTTTTAAATTAGCAGCTGTATTTCTACTTTTCTATCACTTTTGCAGACCTGTAACATGTCTATAAAAATGGTCAAATTACAGTTCTAAATTAGCAGCTGGATTTCTACTTTTCCATCACTTTTGCAGACCTGTAACATATCTATAAAAACGGTCAAATTACAGTTTTAAACTAACAGCTGGTATTTCTACCTTTGCATAGCGTTTGCAGAATTGCGCTGCATATTTCTGCCAGTCTAGACAGTTAACAGTTAACAAACAGAAAATGTAGAAACGGCAGTCAATTTTCAGTTCTAGAATTGCTGTGAAATTTTCCCGTTTTTTGAGCTGCAGAAACGTAGCCTTAATGGTTACAGCGTGGTAGCGATAAAAAAGCGCGTATGCAGATGAATTACAGCTTAAAATTTTTGTACGGGAAGTCAACTTCGAGCGCTCCATAAATTTTTATCTGCTTCTGTTAGGCATTAATATTACTGCTTTTATTTTCCTAAACTTTGAATAAACAATTGGTTAGGCCTAAAAAGGCATCTTAAAAAAGCTTTACTCATTCATCTCAATAAGATCTTTTGATCTAATACTGTCACGTCTCGATCCTAAATATATTTAAACCACCATAAAAGATAGAAAATTGAAACATTTTTGGTCATAAAAGGGCCAGTATTGTATATACAGTTATCAAAAGTTTAATGCTAGAGACTTACTGAGAGCTAGTTCGAGAATGACTCGAGAATTGAATACACTCGGTTTTGCAGTCCAACTTCACCGATTAAGACAAGATCTACTATCACCATGGCGCTCGAAATGTGAAGGAAATTGCGAACCAAAGTACTTTAGCGCTATCATATAAGTCTACAGCAGTTTTCCTGGTTGCGAATAGACGTAAAACAAGCCTGTCGGGACCCTTCCCTTCAGTTGTAATCGGATTTTAGCTACAAGTTTTAAAGACTTTTTCGATTATGTTCTGTGAGTGTGTATGTTGTGGATGTTAGATAGACGAAAAGACATTTTTAGCTAGATGTGGTAAGAACTTGTACATGTACCTAAACAGTTGGACCATCTCAGATGTTAATTTAGCAAGTCAGAGAAGCGTGTATTCAGATAAATTACAGCTTAATATTTTTGTAAGGGATGAGTACAAGTTGGGAATCCAAAATAAACCTCTCCAATTCGAGACGCAATTTAGAGGCTATTTTTAAATATTTAAATAAATATAAATGATATTTATTAATTTAATCGTCATTAATTTACCTTAATTCTAGTTAAATCGTTTTAAGGAACTTTATTCCTAAAATAATTTTAAACATAGCTATTGTTGACGTTTGAACTCAAGCGTAAGCCTCTTTAAATTTTTTTGGAAATTTAGGGTATATAAGGCGACTGATTCATAATAATTGATAGGCAAACCCGCAATGACCCTGCAAAGCATCTGAAACGCGCCTGCAATTATCCTACAAAGTATCTCAAATGCACCTGCAGTGATCCTGCGAAGTATCTGAAATGCACCTGCAAGGATCCCTCGAAGTATCTGAAACGCATCTGATATTATTCCACAAAGTATCTAAATCGCACCTGCAATGATCCTACAAAGAATCTGAAACGCGGCTGCAATGACCCTGCAAAGTATCTGAAACGCACCTGCAATTATCCTACAAAGTATATGAAAAGAGCCTGCAATGATCCTGCAAAGAATCTGAAACGTGCCTGCAATTATTCTACAGAATATCTTAAATGCACCTGCAATGATCCTGCGAAGTATCTGAAACGCGGCTGCAATGATCCTACAAAGTATCTGAAACGCACCTGCAATTATACTACAAAGTATCCGAAATACGCCTGCAATGATCCTAAAAAGTATCTGAAACGCGCCTGCAATGATCCTGAAAAGTATATGAAAAGCGCCTGCAATTATCCTACAAAGTATATGAAATGCTCCTGCAACTATCCTAAAAATATCTGAAAAGTACCTGCAATTATCCTACAAAGTATCTGAAACGCGCCTGTAATTATCCTACAAAGTATCTGAAATTCGGCTGCAATGATCCTAAAAATTATCTGAAAAGCACCTGCAATGATCCTACAAAGCATCTGAAACGCGCCAATAATGATCCTGAAAAGTATCTGAAACGCGACTGCAATTTGCCTACAAAGTATATGAAAAGCGCCTGCAATTATCCTAAAAAGTACCTGAAACGCGCCTGCAATGATCCTGAAAAGTACCTGAAACACGCCTGCAATTATCCTACAAAGTATCTGAAACGCAGCTGCAATGACCCTGCAAAGTATCTGAAACGCGCCTGCAATGATCCAAAAAAGTATCTGAAACGCGCCTGCAATTTTCCTACAAAGTATATGAAACGCGCCTGCAATTATCCTTAAAAGTATCCGAAACCCGCCTGCCATTATCCTACAAACTTAGCAATTTCTGACTGTAACATGCATACAATATATCTGGAAGGTACAGTACCTGTAATGAGCCTACAAACATCCTTCTTACGGTAGTTACTATTTCCCTTCTGTTTTCTAGCTGTAAGGTAGCTATTTTATGACTCTAGAGTAGCTAAATTTTGTATACTGCTGTACTGAGTTTTCCAACCGAAGATATTTTTTCTGCAAAACGTCTAAAATGTTCTGCATTGCTCTCTGGAATGCATCTTAATTTTGTCTGAAGTTGAACCTTTTTCAGGTTTATTCCAGTATTATTCCAGAATATTCCAGTTTAATTGCAATATATTGCAGATTCTAAAAAATCTAACTAACAGCAAAATGCAGCCGTAAATTTTTGTATGGGTAGTAACGTAGAACGAGTTTTACTAGTTAATGAGTCAGGAATTGTTACGAATCTTTTCAAAATTGTTGAAACTGAAGAGAAGAATCCGAAAGCAAATTTTGTGATCAATGAAGGGGGGTTTATTGAAACCCAAAACAAAACTGTATACTGGAATTACAGTGACATTTGTAATGTTCAAACTCGACCCATTGCAAAAGTACTAGCTTTCATAAACACAGTTGCCAATGCTAATGAAAAATCTTTGACTAAAATTTTTGAGTCTGATTTGGACCTTTGCGAACTAAGAAAAGAATTTTGCAAAAAATCAAACGTGTTTATACCTCCAGATGGGGGCGAAGTAGTGGTGAGAATAGTTCCGTTCCTAGGACACACCTCTTACTGCGCTGATAGCGAAGAGTGCCAAAGTAATTTGCGTTCTTTCGCTGAATTGGCTCCACATTATTCGGGAATTCGAAGTATTCTGAATAAGATGTATCAAGTCAAAGCCTTGCTCAACGCGTTAACTAAAATTTCAACTGAAATTGAAAGTGGTGATTACGATTCTCTGACGAATGTCATGGTGCAAACGAGAAAAATCCTAGCCACACGTGGGAAAAATTTAAATAATGAACAAAACAATGCTCCCACAGGAAGCGTTAACGCTCCTCGGCCGACTCTCGATGAAAGTGAAATCTTGAATCTTTACGAGAATCAATTCGCTCGGGCAATGCTAAACACCAACGAGTTTCACGACACGCCTTGCGACTGCTGTTTTAGATTACTGAAAAAAACTGATTTAAGAGCTGTAGAAAAACTAGTAAACAGTGCTGTTTTTGATAACGAGGCCTATCTGATTTTAAGAGCTGGCTGGATAATGAATAATTCGGACGCTAGAGAAGCAGACATGCTTCTATGTCGTTACTGCGCTACGGATTTGGGAAAGGGTAAAGTTCCCATTAGATATTTTCTGAACAACTTGGCGGTCACCAATTTAAACATGTTCGAGAAAGTTTTAATTCAGCTTGTGAAGCCCTTCCACACTGTGGTGCGGTTAGGCACTAAAACCAATTCCAACGTGAAGTTTGGTACGGTTAAAGCTTTAAAGGGAAGAGTAATTTATCTTCCAATTCCAGTGGAAAAAAATTTGAAGATGATTCCCAAAACGTTGCCCAAAAATCACGAACTGCATATCTTGGTGAACGGCGTTCCCACTGCGGACAAAAAGGTTTGGCAGCAGGTTGTTTGCCTCGAAAAAGTGTTGAAAGCTTTCAGTGTGCTCAAAAAAATTAATCCTTTTTACAAACTTATTGATATTTCGGCAATGAACGAGGATTATATTTGTGGGACGCAATATATCGATGGCGGGGAAAATTCATTGATTCCCGATGAATTACTGAGCGTACCAGATCCACTTGCGCTGATCAACGATGGCTGTGATGCGGTGCCACGTGGTTCCGCTGCGCTTCTAGTGAATTGCAATCATGACATGCAAGTTGACCAAAACGCTTCAAATATGAGCGATCAGGGTGAAAATCAGTTGACCCATGCAGCAAATGACTACGCAATTATAACGCAACCCGAGGCTTTGTTGCGAAAACTTTCCGAAGGCGAAGCCAATGATCTGTACGATCTTTACTCTATTCATCCGGTAAACGTCCAACCACGGAAGGATTTATTGGGTGCTTACCAAATGAAGCGCGTCGAAGCCGAGCCGGTTAGCACTTGGGACAAAAAACTGGAATACATGAGCTTCGTTCATTTGTTCCCTAGGGGTCGCTTTGGCAAGCACGATGATAGACCATTTGGGAAAATAACGGAAACCGAGTATCGTTTATCCCGTCTTTTGACAAGAGTCCAATTTTTAGACGAAATTACGCCTATTTGTTCCATTCTTATCAAGAATGCGAAATGAAAGAGATTTCTAGCCGTTTTAACTACGTTCTTCGTGTTAAAAAAAACAAGCCAATTGGGGTTGAAAACTTGCTCAGTCGCGTTGAATCTCGCGATAAAGAACTTGAGAGTAATTTAGCTAGTTTCTTGGATCATATTCGAGGTACTAAGGACTACTGGTATAAAGTCCTTAGATCCGTTCTTGCGATGATTCTGGATTTTGGTCCTTTCACCTGGCTCTTGACTTTTAATCCGGCCGAATACGATGACGTGGAATTACACGATTACTTGAGAAAAGTGAATTCAGACGTTCCAGGAATAGAGTCGATGACGGAGATTGTTGAATTTCGATCCACTTAGCGTCAATTAGCACTTTCACAACAAAGTTAGGTCGCTGTTAAACAACTTTGTCTTGTGTAAGCAAAATCCAGTTCTTGGCATGATAGAACATCATTTTTGGAGGGTTGAATACCAATCTCGAGGTTTACACCACTACCACAAGGTTTTGTGGGCCAAGGACGCTCCAAAGATTTGAACTTCTTCGGCCGAGACTATTTTGGATTACGTGCAAAAACACGTCACGTGTTCGATGCCAAGCGCATCGGTAAGTCAGGAGCTGCATCGGCTGGTAAAAAAAATTTCAAACTCACAAATGCACCTCTAGTTGTTATAAAAAGGTGACAAATTCTAAAAAGGGATCGAAAATGTGTCGTTACGGTTTCCCTCGAAACGTAACAAACGTTGCCACTATGAATTCCGTGAGATGAAAAAGGTGCAGAAACGACAGGACGGTTTGCCGAGTAAACAGCGCGAAGATTTAATAAATGATTATAATCCCACGCTACTTTTGGCTTCCAAAGCTAACATGGATTTGCAATTTTTCGCTGACAAATCGGAAATAGTGGCAAACTATGTCACTGCGAACGTGACAAAAGGAGACCGAGCTGACATGGACAAAACTATTGCCGAGTTAGGGAAAGGAAGTTTGTCCAAAAAATTATTTGCCTAAAGATTTAAATCTTTGACGTGCAAGCAAATAGGAATTTATGAAGCTCTTGATATGATGCTGGGCCAAGACCTTTACAACAAGTCCGATAGCACTAGATTTATAAACACTAAATTGAAAAAAACCGATCTAGAGTTTTGAAAGGTTACAAAGAACTCGCACGTTTGAGGGAAACTGACCCCGAAAGCAAGGACACTTGCTAAAAACGATTTGTCGAGAACAAGTATCCGAATCGTCCCGACAGTTTGGAAAATTTTAGTTTGCAAGAATTTGGGCAATTTTACGATTATGCGAAGCACTCTGAGGGTTTCGAGAAAAATACGCATGTAATCGTGTTGAAAAACAATCTGGGTTTCATGAGAAAGAGAATTAAGCTACAAATTTAATAACCATTTCTTTGTCTTTTAGGTAACCCATGCACAAAATAATGATTATAAATCAGCAGTGTTCTTTAAGTTTAAGCTAAAAGCTGCTTGACAAAATTTTGAAAACGTAGCCTAAAATTTTATATTTAAATGAACATATAATAGCTAGTAAATGTTAAAGTTTTACCACAATCCCCACCCCCCATTTACACAACTAATATAACTAAGTACAAAGTTCTTACGACAAATCAGTGCTATCATTCAACTACATGCATATCGTATCAACATGCGCACATGCGCCAACAGAAAGATATTTCATCATAGCCAACACGAGTAAAATTAAATACTTGGAACGTACGATACCCAATAGAAATTCCCGAACTATCATTATGACTAAAGTACACTTGATATTACGTCATTTTGCAAAACCACGAGTAGAAATCTTACTGTCCCTATTGAATTTTCCGCCATTTTTTAGAATAATTAAAATGTTCCACTTCGAAGCGTGCCGGACACGAATGGGGATGTAACGCCTTTAGGAGCCTTTAAAAACGCAATGTCGTACGCGTACTCTCTCAAAAGTAATTAATGAAATGATAAATGCTATTTCTCCCCTCACAATTGCCAATGACGTGTAACGTACCTCCGATTATGTGATTGTGAGAGTAGACAATGTTTGCAACGTGGAAAAATTAATCGTGTACGTTTAATTTTTGTTCATCAGCGTTCTTTTCATAACGAATGTCGAAAAATAAGCATCTCCGCAGATCAATTTAGTGTCATAGGACAGTAATTGTTAATTTTTTCGTATCATTATAATCACCAATAAAGTATCTAATGGAAGCAAACAAAGTTCATAATCAGCATACCTCAATCTACTCAGTCTTTAGTTATAAACGCGTCTCATGTTAGATAGAAATGAACTAGCGAAGGGTCTCATGAATGATAATAAAACCTGGAGGGCTTTGTCTCCCAGTAAATTATGAATTAGAATGATGCGAATACCAGATTATTTAGCGGCGCTGGAAAATGAGCTTTTCCTTTTCGAACATCTTCCCATATTTAAAAGATTTACCACCCTCAGAATAAGATCAATATCCACCAACATCAAGGGTTATCAATCTGTAACTCACCTTTATCACTGCCATAAAGCTAAGAAAATTGGTGGACTACTTTTTAATAACTATTCAAATCCCATGGTTTTGCCGCCATTGGTTTTAGAATAATTAAAATGTTCCACTGCGAAGCCTGGAACATGCGAAGCCTACGAATGGGGATGTAACGTGTTTAGGAACCTTTTAAAACGCCAGCCATACACGTACTCTCTCAATAGTAATTAATGTAATGATACAAAGTTTTCGGGGAATGGAATTGTGGTCGAAAAGCCAAGAGAAGTAAATTTTTGAAATTGATTACCAGCAAAATACGTTATTTCAACGGAAAACGGTAATGGAACGTGGTTTTTTCTTAAGCATGCCTTTAAGTTTCAATTAAAATGAAAAATTAATATCTGATCCTTCAGTCAAGTGATATTCTCAGTCGTATCGATACTTTTTAGGTCTTCAATCAAGACATTTTGACTAATTGTTTAAGATGCCATGTTGAACTGGACTAAGGTAGGGATTCACGTGTAATAATAGAGCGGCATGGATACATTTTCCCAAAACTTTACATATCGCCGAGGTCAGACTTATGGGTCGATAATTTGAGGCATCGCTTTTATTACCCTTATACTTGTAGATACGAGTAACGTGAGCTATACATCAATCAGAGGGAAGAGCACCTTCAGTAAGAGAGGTTGTAAATAGAATGTGCAGTGGGCGGGGAAGGGTTGAAGCACAATTCCTTAGAAGTGTTGGGTTTGTCATCAGGGCCAGAGACACTTTTGATATCTAAATTATTTTAAGTTAATATTTCGAATAAAAGGAAATAAATCCAACATCACAGGCACTTTGTTGAGGTAAGTTTGTTAGTTCCGCAGGGCAGTAGTTAAAGTTTTCTAACAAGGGTTGTATTTTAAACCGTTTGCCACAAGTAGAGTAGTCTGTTTTTGTACCATCCGGTAGTCTGATATTGAGTCAAGTAGATAGAGTACGTATCTGCTTTCTTACAAAACGATAGAATGCACGAGAATTTTGTTTAACGGAGTGTTGTTTTCGAGCATTGGCATTGGATAGGAGTGTCTTCACTAGTTTCACATGGAGCTGATAGTTCGCAATTTTAATTTTTCTCCAGAGTCGTTCTTTTTTACGATATGCACGTTTTGTCGCGATGGGAATACACAAGTGCGATGGATGTTTAATAAAATGGCATAGATTGAGATATACAATCAAATAGGGTTGATTTGAAGAAAGTCTGTGCTTCCTCCGTGGTAGAGCGAGAGAGTGAGAGGAGATCAGTCAATGTTGGAAAGAAGGGTGTTTAGCAGGACGTAGTCACTCTGGCAGTAGTCATAATCATGCGTGAAGCCTCGAAGTGCCGTGAAATTTAGGTATCGTTCCTTTCAACCGAATTCCCAATGGACCGGAATCCCATTCGACCGAAAATCCCGCAATGATTTTAGATTTCCAGCCCAATGGCTATATTCCCGATGGACCGAAATCCCAATCGTCCGAATATGCCCCTAAAAAATACATGAATATAACTTGAAACACTGTAGCCGTCAGCGATTCGGTGGTGTAGTGGATACGATGTTGGACTAAGAAGCGATAGGTTGTTGGTTCGAATCTCCGAAAGGTATGTTAATAATATTGAAAGTAAATATTTCGTGATACTAAGTAAAACGCTCACTTTCATTCCTTTCAAGGCAAGAGATATATAGAATTAATAAACAAATTGTGCTTAAAATGAAGTACAGTCTTAATGGTAGTTCCATCAATTTCTTTAAGTTTTAAATTAAAATTATAATATTTTGGTTTGGGGTGGGTTAGGTTAGGTTAGGTTTCGGGTGGGTTAGGTTAGGTTTGGTTCCAATAATTCGTTGACACCTTTTCCAAAATATGCTCCTTTTAATTAGCTACCACCTTTTCCAAAATATTTTCCCTTTAAATAGCTACCACCTTTTCCAAAACATTCTCCCTTTAATTAGCTGCCACCTTTTCGAAAAGATTTTCCTATTAATTAGCTGACACCTTTTCCAAAATATTCTCCTATTAATTAGCTGCAACCTTTTCCAAAACATTCTCCTACTAATTAGCTGCCACATTTTCCAAAATATTCTCCTTTTAATTAGCTACCACCTTTTCCAAAATATTCTCCTTCTAATTAGCTACTGGCACCTTTTCCAAAACATTCTCCTATTAATTAGCTGCCACCTTTTCCAAAATATTCTCCTATTATTTAGCCGCAACCTTTTCCAAAACATTCTCCTATTTTTTAGCTGCAACCTTTTCCAAAACATTCTCCTACTAATTAGCTGCCACATTTTCCAAAACATTCTCCTACTAATTAGCTGCCACATTTTCCAAAATATTCTCCTTTTAATTAGCTGCCACCTTTTCCAAAATATTCTCCTATTAATTAATTGCCACCTTTTCCAAAACATTCTCCTACTAATTAGCTGCCACATTTTCCAAAATATTCTCCTTTTAATTAGCTACCACCTTTTCCAAAATATTCTCCTTCTAATTAGCTACTGGCACCTTTTCCAAAACATTCTCCTATTAATTAGCTGCCACCTTTTCCAAAATATTCTCCTATTATTTAGCTGCAACCTTTTCCAAAACATTCTCCTATTTTTTAGCTGCAACCTTTTCCAAAACATTCTCCTACTAATTAGCTGCGACATTTTCCAAAACATTCTCCTACTAATTAGCTGCCACATTTTCCAAAATATTCTCCTTTTAATTAGCTGCCACCTTTTCCAAAATATTCTCCCATTAATTAATTGCCACCTTTTCCAAAACATTCTCCTACTAATTAGCTGCCACATTTTCCAAAACATTCTCCTACTAATTAGCTGCCACATTTTCCAAAATATTCTCCTTTTAATTAGCTGCCACCTTTTCCAAAATATTCTCCTATTAATTAATTGCCACCTTTTCCAAAATATTCTCCAATTTATTATCTGACATCTTTTCCAAAATATTTCTATTATTGCTAATAAATGGTTCGTGGTAAGAGGCGGGCTTTTAATACTCATATAAATAATCTTTTTACCTCCAAACAAGTTTGGGTTGGGTTAGGTTAGGTTAGTTTTGGTTAGGTTAGGTTACGTTTGGTTAGGTTAGGTTAGGTTAGGCTAGGGTAGGTGAGGCTCGCCGTAATTAAAACGCAGTTAAAATAAGTGCAGTAATACATTTTCAACTCACATTTATTTTAACAATAATAAGTTGTGAAATTAAAAATATATTTAATGCAAAACCACACAGTATGTCTTCTTCCAGTTCAATGAAATTTCGGTCCAATGGGACTATAATAAAATCGCACCTTTGGCTACGTTCGGTCGAATGGGACACCACAAAAAAAGCCGTTCTGTCGAATGGGAATTCGGTTCAATGGGACCAAAGCGAAATTTACAGTAAGAGGATATTGGGGCAAATTCTCTGTTTTATCGAGTTATCGTTTAAGATTACTCGGTTTTCTCGTAATTTCGATAAGTTATTGAAAATCGGTATTCTCTAACTCCAAAACTTAAAATTATCGTATGAGGAATGTGATAAGTTAGTGATAACATATCATCAGGGTTTTCGCTGTTGATAAGACTAACGTTTTGTAAGAGCCGTGTTTTTATATCAAGTTTAATGTTTTTTAACGAATATTTGCGATTTCAAAGAAGAACAAGACGGCCCAAGGGCTCGTAATAGTAGCCACATCTTACGAGGGAATAGCCCCTCTATACCCTACCCTAATGAGTGGATAACCCCTCTATACCATACCATAATGAGTGAATAGCGCTATCTTTTACAATGCTTAAATGATTTAGATATACCGTACATGAAAATCAGAGTGAATAGCCCCTCGATGCCCTACCCTAACCAGTGATAACCGTAATACCGGTAGAGGCAGAGCGGAGCCCCTGCCAGTCAAGGCCGACGCCCGCGGGAAGGGGAAATATAACGAGCTATACCTTTCTTTCCATTTACCTTTAAATAATTTAGATTATTAATGGTTATTTTAAGAATTAAAGTCACCACTTCCACTTTAATGAAGTCTGGTGGAGTACACGACCCCAAAGATACAAATTCAGAAGTATCCGACCCTAAAGATACAAATTCAGAAGTATCCGACCCTAAAGATACAAATTCAGAAGTATCCGACCCGAAAGATACCAATTCAGAAGTATCCGACCCGAAAGATACCAATTCAGAAGTATCCGACCCGAAAGATACAAATTCGGAAGTGTCCGATTCGAAAGTATCCGACCCGAAAGATACAAATTCGGAAGTGTCCGATTCGAAAGTATCCGACCCGAAAGATACCAATGCAGAAACCCCAAAGATACAAATTCAGAAAATATAAAGAAAAGAAATATAAATACCAAAAGACACAAACGAAGAAAACTCTTTCTTATTGTCAAGCCTTCATGGTGTAGTGGTAGAGTGTCTTACTGCTGCGTGAACGACCCGGGTTCTAATCCCGGCTGCGACCAAACAAAATTTTAATGAAAATAAAATCTCTAACCAAGCTCAGTTACCCCTATGGGTGGTTTGAGGTACTATCGAATTCCTTTTAAGCTAAAATCTAACGATAACGAAGCGACAACCCCGGCCACTACTACTACTACTACGACGACGACGACGGCTCAGGTCAAACTAAGAGCCTCATCGTATACTACGATGTGGCTAAAAACAAAGACGGCACTATAATTTGAATTTGCCTGTTCAGAAATTTAAGTTTCATTCGCTAGGTGGAAGTATTAACTTAGAGTTAGGGACCATATGTTACTTTTTTGTCAAAATGGCAGACAACAGTTTGATATGTCATGTAGGTTTGCGACGCCGAGATATGGAAAATAGGCGAGCATTACGTGGGGAAAGAGTTTTACACGTTCCTAGAGCTCGGAATCGGATATCCATTATCGTTTGTTATTCACGTTTATGTCTACAAATTATTAATCAAAACGTCTTGGATTTAACCAAGACCTAAAAAGTATCGATAAGAAGAGAGTTAAGCAAGTGACTGAAGGCACAGATATTAAAAGTTTTTTAAATTAAGACTTACATGCTTAAGATGCTGTTCGGACAGTGGGACAAAGGACGATCTTCCTCATAGAGCTTAACATGGCGGGTGGGTAAAAAAGGAGAGGGCGTCGGACAGCCCCTTTAAGAAACTTATGTTCCATCACCCTATTGCATTGAATAAACTTAATTTACTGGTAGTCAATTTATTCCCTCTCAATAATTTGAAAAATTTACTTATCTCGGGTTTTCGAGCACAATTCCATTCCCCGTTTACATTTTATAACCACATTTATCATTTTTAGGAGAGTACGTGCATGGATAAAGAATGCGCGTGAGGAAATTGGTTTTCACTCTACAGGATAGGCAACTCCCTATCTCGAACGACAGCCTATTCTGTATATACTCTGTTACAATATCGGTTGTCAGCACGCGTAAAGCTAGGTCTCTATGTAATCTAGCCTTGCGCGTGCTGACAAGAGACAAAAAACTTCAGGATATTTTAAACGTTTTTAAATCCTGAAGATCCTGAAGTTTTTTGTCTCTTGACAGCACGTACAAAGCTACGTTACATAGAGACCTAGGTTTACTCGTGCTGACAACCGATGTTGTAAAGAGTATATACAGAATAAGCTGTCGTTCGAGATAGGTAGTTGCCTATCCTATAGCGTGAAAACTATTTTCCTCATGCGCATTCTTTATCCATGGTACGTGTATGACATTGTGTCGTTAATAGGTTGCTAACATATCCGCGTTCATGGCCTGAACGATTTATAGTGAAACCTATTGTTTTTGTGCAAATTTCAACAATGGCGGCAAATTCAATAGGGAAGTTATGATTTTTAGTCTTGGTTAAACTGAATATATGTAAGAGGGAAAGACACGGGGAAAATAGTTTGCCTTCCATCTCGGTCGATGGAAAGATCATAAAAAGAGTAGAGACGTCGAGGGGTCAACCCCCTGTATATCCCGAAACTGAGGAAGGATTGACATGTCTCTTTTTTAAGTAGAAAGGGTCTATAGCAGCGCTACGACAGACAAGGGTCACACGGTTCTATGCCAGGCCCATGGCGTCTCTATCATTTCTATGGTTCGCAAGCAGTAGGGGGGTGCATACTCTTCGAATTTTTTTAAGGGTGTGAGAGTGTCAGCTGGACTCAGCTTGGTCGTAGGCCGAAAATTCTGACTTGGCTATTTTGCAATATAGCCTGCGTTCACCGAGTCGCGTGATCTAGGAGGCTGTGACTCGACTCTGCTACTTAGTCTGTATATATTCAGGAACAAGGTTAATGAAAGTATTAACGGTTTTTAAAGGAATATGGGATTTATCAGGGATAGCCCTGCATTTATATACTTGTCGCTTATCTTATCTTCCTATATAAATGTAGCATTTCTAGTAGCCGCAGAGACTTCTGGTGGCACTCTGTATGCATTTGGTAGAATACTTTTATAGAAATTGAAATAGTAAAAAATATTTATAAACTTCAATTTGGTCGAATTATTTCGTAGTTTTCCTATTTCAAGCCGAGGAATGTTCTCAAAAACAATTACTATTTGGTGACGAATACCTTAAAAAGTACGTTCACACGGAATTTGGATCAGCTTAACGCGTAATTGAGTGGGCTATTGCCTTGGTGACGAGGCCAGCGAAAGAAGGCATGACGCATTGACGCCGCATGAGAGTGGCACAAGGCGTACTTCTAGCCAGGACGATGTATACAACCAGCGTGGGAAATAAGGCGGTGGCACAGGGCAAATGACCAGTTTAAAAATGCCTGGACCAGTTTAAAAATAAATCGGAGGGGGGTCAGTGGTCCACGGGACCACTAAGAAAATTCAAGGGTAACCAGAGTTCAGACATTATCTCAACTATTTTAATTACCCACTTCTTTAGTTTAGCAGACGACGCGCCCTGGTCAATGGTCATGGACCAGTTTATTTATTCCAGGCCAGGGGGTCGCTGGCCCAATGTCCAGTTTTAAAAAAATCCTTATTTCCCACCCTGTAACAACGCATCCTCCTTGCACGTATCGGGCATAGCAGAGGCTAAAGCAGACTACGGCTAAATCGTTTTGTCATTGTTACGTTTATCATAGAGATACCGTGTTATGGTATTTTTCATCACGAATCCCCTAAAAATGATAAATGTGGTTATAAATGTAAACGGGAATGGAATTGTGCTCGAAAACCCGAGATAAGTAAATTTTCAAATTATTGAGAGGGAATAAATTGACTACCAGTAAATTAAGTTTATTCAATGCAATAGGGTGATGGAACATAAGTTTCTTAAAGGGGCTGTCCGACGCCCTCTCCTTTTTTACCCACCCGCCATGTTAAGCTCTATGAGGAGATCGTCCTTTGTCCCACTGTCCGAACAGCATCTTAAGCATGTAAGTCTTAATTTAAAAAAACTTTTAATATCTGGGCCTTCAGTCACTTGCTTAACTCTCTTCTTATCGATACTTTTTAGGTCTTGGTTAAATCCAAGACGTTTTGATTAATATCTGTGACTTCGGTCTTAATTTTTATTAATTTTGTGTAGACACGTTGGTGATTTTATATTGATTATTTCAATCGCTTTATTTCGCATGCCGTAGAATAGGGAGCTAACAGTTCCGCCCTGAAACGTCACACCCTTCTATCTCTTACTGAGTTTCATCCCCCCCTAACGGTTGGAACAGTATTCTACGCGCAAAAATGCCACCAGAGAGGGGCTGCGTGACATCAGACTATCTCTTCCCCTAGCCAGTTGTTAGCT
>JAEQBA010001843.1:0-25550 GCA_019434445.1 Phalangium opilio | reverse complement strand
TTTGCCCCCGCTCCAGTAGAACATTTTGGCTCATGTTGGCACGCCCCTGACAAGAAAGCAAAAAGGCGCATTTGGACTTCACCATTATTGATGGAAAAATGCAAAGAACAATGACGTACAGACAGGCCAATGCTTACAATAATAATGTCGAAGAAGTAATTACAGAATTTCCAGTTTTGTGCCTAAAGAACCAAGTATGGCCACTAACTACTTCAACTCTAAAATTCAGAATTCATAACCTTCATTTATATTTCAGCTTGTGTATGAGCTTAATCGGATAAAAGATTTGACACCTTCGGCAGAGAAATTAATTTTTCAATTTTTCAACCCCTTGCCTCAAAAATATTGGATAACATTAAACGTAATCCGAAGAAGAAAAAAAATGTTCAGAAATTTCTGGCAAGTCTTGTGGAATTGACTGAAGTCTCAACTGAAGAAAAAGTCAAAGGTATGCATTCAACACTATATATTCCCATGTTTAAGATTTAATAGCATTGAAAATAATTTAGAGTTTGAACTTCGAACTTGCCTTTTATTACTTCCTAGTCTCTTCGGGGAAAATATAAAGTTGTGGATCGCTCAAAATGTAAGTTTAAATCTTAAATTTAAATTATTTCAAATAATAATTTAAATCTTAAATTTAAATTTTTAAATATAATTTAAATCTTAAATTTAAATTATTTTCAAATGATAATTTGAAAGAATTAAAAAAGATTCCTATAATCCTATAAAGGGAGCGTGAATATTTTTTATTCGCTTTACATTTTATACTATTCTAATATAAGGATAACTTGACCTGAGTAGGAATAACGGTTTGATATTATTTCAGGAAACAAAATTCAGCACGCCAACTCTGGTTTTCCATGGCGAGGATTATTACACTTCAGCCATGGAGGTTAAAATTGAATTGAAATTGTAACTTCGAAAATGAAATTGCATCCATATTCTCAGGCTACTATGCCTTTCAAATAATGTATCCACTGGGACTCTCTAAAACTCTGGAGTTTTTACAAAAGTGGTCCTGAAGATTGATGCATTGAAAATATCAACATCCGTTACGGCCATTTACAATAAATTATCTGTTTAGCTAGATCATGATTTTTTATTGTTTTTGTTTATTATTAAAACTGACTTGAACTGTGTTACATTTTTAATGTTATAAATTTTTTTGCTTTCAAATTAGTTCAAAAAATCACTATTATGTTCAATATCGAACGTTATTTATGCGTTCGAAATATCGTAAAATTTTGATCGCCTTTAAAAGAGTTCAACACAACACCTATTTGTTCAACATTGAACATTGAGTATGCGTTACCAATATAACAATATCATTCAATAATGAACGTTAAAAATATAACAATATCGTTCATTAGTGAACTCTTTAAAATAAATCCAAAAACACTTTTGTTCATTATTGAACACTAAATTGTCGTTCTATGTGACACACTTGAGTTCTCAAAAGAACAAAGTCCTCGCGTTCTATTTTGAACGCAATGTAAGGCGTTCAAAATAGAACAAAAAACGTTTAGCTACGGGGACAAACCTCTGAACAAAATTTTTGAGAGTGCAGAGGTTCATAATCCCTTAACTATCTTTGTCGATTATCACGTAATACATGGCGAGGATGGGGACATGTGCTTGCCAGATGGCCCGTCCTACGACACCGGTAGCATCTCCGAAGGTAAGGGCAACTGAAGTGGCTGTGACCAGAAAATCCACATTCCCGACATTCGAACGAGGGCCGTGAAGACGGGACTCCATAAGCGGTCCGACGGTGGACTGAAGGTTCTGGTGATGGTGTCGGTCGTTGACGAGACACTAGACAAGGGGAGGGTCCTGGACGAGGTGACATGCGTCGGACAACCGAAGAATGGCCGTAGCGCTGTCGTGATCGTTCTGGAGATGGTAAAGGTCGCCGACGAACCGTGGGACGAGGGGGAGAACCTGGATGAGGTGACGTGCGTCGAAAAGAACGGCCGCAGCGCTGTTGTGGTCGTGGAGGGCGAACTCGAGGCTCCTGCCTAAATAATAGGGAAGGCGACCGCCGAAATGACCGGGTGAGAGACGGACTCGGTGAAGGTGACTCCATAGGTCGGATAGGAGACCGACTCCTCGAACGGCACGGATGACAGCGATAGGTGGAACTCCGGAAAGGGGGTGACCCCGTTCTTACGCTCACGGAACGCCTACCGGGATTATGTATTAGGACGACAAGATCAATGGCGGTTGAGTCCATTCTAGGGAGGATAAGAATGTTAATATGTCATAGATATTCCCAAGATTAGTGGTGGTATAATTATATAGTTCCTTTTTATTAATCGAGACTATCTGGCGTCCCTAAAGATTTCCTGAGTTGGGGGAGCACCTGGTATAGGATCAGGTCCAAAACTAAAATTGTCTCGGCAAAATCCAGTGTGGATGTGGGGAATGTTTTGATAAACGGTCCAAGATCGTAATTTAACCCGAACCAGCCCAGTTGTGTAATAGTATACCGAATGGGTTTGTCCAGTAGGAGACGGTTTCTTGCGTTGGACAATTTCCCGAATCCATCCAAGAGCGAAGGGAACTAGCAGTGGGTTGTTACTGGGTGTAGTTGAGTCCACGGAGTAATTAATGGATTCTCCTAAAAGAGTATCGGAGGGATCGGGATCCTGGATCGCAACAAGTGGGTCCTCATTAGCGTTTTCGCCAATTGCATCAGGATTGGGATATCGAATGTAGAGGAAGAATTAAATGATGATTTTAATTTAGGAGATAAAATATTGTCATCGCTCCGAGATAAATCGGCAATGGTGTTGGCCTCATCATCGGCATCGGTGTTGCCCTCATCATCGGTAGAGATATCGGTCGGTAAATCCCCCGCAAAGTGATCCTCGGTAACTTTACCTGGCTGATATGCCAGGTACCAGCGGGGGCCCCTGATATTTCATGGCGTAGTCAGTATGGCAACGGCCCATGTTTTGCGATGATGCGGAATGGTCCTTCCCATGTTGGTGCCAATTTAGCGGTATAACCTGCCGCGGCTTGTGATAACTTGTGGGTGCGTTTCCATACAAGTTGTCTTAGTTCCAATTCCGATCCACCATACTGCAAGTCGTAGTAATGTTTTTGTTTTGCTTGAGCTAGCCGGGAAAAAGCTTCTGCCTCCTCTCGAATGGTTTGTAAAGGCCCGTTCACAAAGACGCTTTTAGCTGAAGCTGATTCCTGAACGTAGAGACCGATTTCCTCACAACGAGATTACGCTTTAAGCGTCCTCGCACGGCCGTCCGCCTCAGCTCCCAAAAATCTGTTCACAAAAATAGCCGATTTCTTCCGCTTGGCGCTTACTGAGTCATTCAAAACAAGATGGATTCCGAAGAAGAAGAAATGACTAGCGTAGTAGTTACGTTATTGTTATTAAAGAAAAAACTGTTACTATTGAAAAAAAAAGTTGAAACGTTTGAAACGTCGCTGGTGGGTTCACCCGATTTGGGTGAAAAGAAAACAACAAGGCTATTTCCATACTTTGGTAAAACTTTCATAAAATTAGCAAAGGCCTAGTTATATCTGAGACTGACATTCTGTCGTGACTCGTGACAGAGTGACAGACCCAGTTAAAAGCTAAAATTGTTGAAGCCTAGCCAAACGTTAATTTAACTAACTTTGTAACTTGTATATAGTGCTTTTTTTCTTTCATAAATAGTATATAGGGCTTTCAGTTAGCACTCCATGTCTTTCTTTCACGAATGTGAGTGTTACGGTAACGCAAACGCTTATTCTTCTAGTTAGTTCGGCAGTTTTACTTTACTTTCTGTGACGTGCTCGTGTTTGGTGATTAAGAAAAACAACTTTTTATATAAAATTGTATATAGTTGCGACATTTGTACCTGGTCTGTGTGGTTACCAGCAATCTTATTATGATATTAAGTAATTTGCGAATTTGAATTGTTGAACCTCACATAATTTTGATAGTTATAGGCAATGAGAAAATATGATCATGAATACTTTCGGAACTTTCCACGAATGTCACCCGAGATAATTGATGAACTGGCCAAGCTTTTGCATGGCTCATTAAAAAAAACCCTCATCTAGAGAGCCATTGTCCCCTAAATATCGCCTCGCTATAACTTTAAGGTATGTACGCATTGTTTCTCCATTGAAAATAAATATATTTTTGTGCTATTTCTAAATTGTGTTACTTTTCCATTACTAAAAGTGGTTTTACTTATTTAGGTATTTAGCAACAGGGGAAAGTCTTGCTATCATTTCTTATGGCTTTCGTATAGGGAAAAGCACTGCACATGCAGTTATTACTGAAACATGTGATGCTCTTTGGGAGGTTTTACTTTTGAAAGTATGGCCTCTTATCTTTAAAAAAACCATTTCTACAAGTAATTTTAAACGTATTATGTAAACCCCAGATAAAAAATGTGGACGGAAGCTGCGTTCGAGTTCAGCCGTCAATGGCAATATCTTAACTGTTGTGGGGCGGTTGACGGTAAACACATTACAATACAACAGCCACCAAATAGCGGATCCATGTTCTTTAATTATAAAGTAGACGTTAATGGGTTCCACAAGTCGCTTGTCAAACCCTTTGCGCTTGCCAATCTGCATTTCCGTTAACGTCTGGAAAATCCCCCAGGATGGCGCGCGGTATCAAAATTTTACCCCAGACAAGCGACTTGTGGATTCCTTTAAGAATGTTTATGTGAACTGCAAGATTCTCAATTCAAAAATTTTACTTTCACTAAAGGGTACAAACTCAATTGTATTGATGGCAGTGATTGATGCTGAATACAGATTCTTGGCAGTGGATATCGGAGGGTATGGTTCTAACTCGGATGGTGGTATTTTTGGCTCATCGGACATTGGCAAAGCATTAAACAGTGGACAAATAGGATTTCCTGAGCCAACCAAGCTACCGAGAAGTGATGTTTTTGCACCCCACGTGCTTCTTGGAGACGAAGAATTTGCTCTGACAACTAATTTTCTAAGACCGTTTCCTGGAAAGGGGTTAAAGGGTGACAAGCAGCAAAATCAAAAAACTGAGATTTTGTGCCTAAAAGGTAGAACAGAAAAAATTATCCAAGAAAATATATACTTTTAGTACATTCAGAATACATTTTATAGTCGCAAAATTGCAAAAACCAAAATTGGCAAAATTTAAAGTCTGACAAATTTCTGGGGGGCTCTATTTTAAATAGAGCCCCCCGCACGCGCCAGCGATTAGAGCAGGGATTCTAGGTAGCATCTAGAATCCCTGGTTATGGGAACTTATGGCGCGCATAAAACCTCTATACTACCGAAGACGTAAACCCGGCCTGCTGATCGCGAGCGCTCGCGCTCTCGAGAGGGCGAAACATATGCTTTTCTACGCGCCAGAAATGGTTTTAAGCCACGCCCCTAAATTGAAAATTTGAATTTTGCCGGGAATTTTTTGTGGAAAAACGGTGTTTTGTAATTCTTATTGTGAAAAGACGACTGAATATTTTTAAGTGAAATTTTGTATGAGCACTTTTTACATCATTCCTCACCAAAAAAGTAGGTTTCAATTAAATTTAATTTTCTGCACCTCCCCCTTTAACATCAAAAATGAGGGTTTTTAATTACCGTCTCAGTAGAGCATGGTATAGAAATTAAGTTGAATTAAATTGCGTGTATGCAAAACCCACAATAATGCGAATTAACAATTCATGAAGACGTTGCAGCGAGAATGCCTTTGGGATTCTAGGAGCAAGGTGGTGAGTATTCCATCGAACGATAAATCTTATGCCACAGAACGTTGATCGGGTTGTTAAGGCAACTGTTGTCTTACATAATTACTTAATGTCGTCAGAAAAAAACAAGCAACCGTCAAAAAGAGTTTATTGCCCACCAGGCTATGCTGATTTTACAGATAGCCTAGGAATATTGCATGCTAAAAACCTGGCAAGATGAGCCTCAAACTGGTTTACGCAACTTAAGAGGTTCACAAGCGCGAAACTTTTCTTTAAATGCAAGGCAATGCCGTGATAGTTACGCAGAGTATTTCTGGAATGAAGGAGCTGCTCCTTGGCAATGGGATTTGCCAGGCGTTAAAAAATAAATAAACAATTGTAACCGTTAAAATAGTTTATTAAACATTAATATCTCCAGTTTGTTCTGACAAGTCAATAAATACATTAATGCACTTGTAAATTTGATTTTCACACTGTCTTAGGTATTTTTTATCAACTTTTCTAAGCTGACTAGCAATGAAATCGGCAAACAACTGGTTTTCGTCTTTTGATTTTGGAGCAGCGACTTTGGCTAAAATTCTAGCATATATTTGACTAGTTTAAAATACAGTCATAACTATGTAATGGATAAATTACAAAATCATATTGATCCAGCTAGAGAACTTTCATACCCATCAATTTTATTAATTTCCACATCCTCTATGGTCCGTTGTCGCTTCCTAACTTTTGAAGGCTCTGTGAGCGATGAGGATGGCAACTTCGATGACGATGATGATGATCTTGTCTCACCACAGCCTTCATTTGCAATATCAGAAGGCTCTGTGAAGGATGAGGATGGCAATTTCGATGATGATGTTGATGATCTCGTCTCACAACAGTCTTCACTCACAATATTTGGTCTTGTTACTGGCAGCCTTTCTTCTATTTCCAACGATTCATCCTAAGTAACAGTGCGATTCCATTAATGCATTAAATAAAAAAGTATGTGTGCTATTGTAAGTCTTGACAAGTAGCAAATCACTCAGCGTAATTAGTGTAAACTCTGGTTTTAACTGAACAAAAGGGGTTATACGAAATCTTAAAAAGCCCTACCCTTGCATGTGCTAAAAACATTACGTGTACAATTAATCGGTGAAGAGACTGAGTTTTGAGTGATTTGCCCCTCGATACTTGACTCACATCTCCAGAAATTATTTCCTCATTTCCATTGAATTTTCCGCACATGTTTGATGTTGTACTGAAATTGTATGATATAACTGTTTAATAGAACAAATCTTTGAAGGTTAAACAATAAGCATACTGTCTCTTCGTGACCACATCTTTTAAAAACAATAAACTTTTAAAAAATGGCCATGTTATCATCGATACATTTTCTTCATCTATATATTCCTGCCCCGATTTTGTTTTTGAAATTAAATGAAAATGTTCCCGAAACTGGTCTTTAAGGTATTTCCAGGAAGCTTTGGCATCTTTTTCTGTGGAAAAAATGTAAAATGAAAGTCGTTTAAGAGTTTTATTTATCATAATAATCTACTTACTTATCATTTTGGTTTCAATTTCCACTTCATCCCAGGCATTTTCTAATTCATCTCCGTCTCTGTGTTTTTTTATCAAATTTGTTCCATATAATTTCTTTTCTCCTAATTACCTCTATAAGATTTTCCTTCTTTTCAAGTTCTTTCAGACGTTTATCGGCCTTTAAAGCCTTTTCATTTTGTTTGCGTTCTTTTAAGGAACTCATCTCATTACATAAAAAATTGGCAGTTAACTCCGCCAATAATTTGAATATTTGATGCCGTCGCGAAAGGATCGTCTGCTTGGACTTTTAAAATACTGTTTCAGCTTGCTCAAATATCTAGCGGAGATAGAAGCTGACAACGTCAATCAGCTTCAGCTTTCGGCATATTCTACCTTCCAGTCGACATAAGCCGCTTTGTGAGCCCTCACGCGCAAGCGGAGAACGAAATAAGCTCTCGGTTTCAGCAATGAGCTTCAGCTATAAGCGCCTTTGTGAACGGGGCTTAAGTCCCTTAACGGTCCGCGTTCATAGGCGGTGACTTCCAGATCGTTGCCGGTTAACATGGACAGGTCACGAATATCCTCGTCCTGGTCCCAAGGTAAGCGAGGTTCCCGTCCATATTGTAATGCAAAAGGGGAAAACCCAGTAGTTAAATGTATGACAGAGTTAATGGCCAACTAGTGCATCTCTATGCCCAAATCCCAATGCTTATGATGATTACCAACGTACATACTCATTAGTTCCCCCAAAACCCGGTTAACTCTTTCCGATAAATTGGTCTGAGGATGATAGGGTGTTGTAAACTTAGGCTTTACTTTCATCAAACGGAAAACACAGGCTAACAGGGACGAGGTGAATTGCGCCCCATAGTCAGAACAGACTGCCTTGGGAGATCCAAGTCGGGAGATATACTTCAGGAATACATTACCAATAGTAAGAGCGGTAATGTTACGTATGGCAGTAAGTTCCACATATTTTGTGAACTAATCGACGATAACGACGAGGAAGCGATTTTGTCGTTGGGTTGTTGGTAACGGACCCATAATGTCGATTCCAACAAGTTGGTTCGGTCCATAAGTAGTAATATTAGAAATCATCCTTTCGGGTGTTTGAGTATTACGAGCCTTATACTGTTGACAGGTCAAGCACTGTCGCACCAAGCGACCAATGATAGGTCAAAAATTCGGAAAATAGAATCGGGACATAATCTTCCGTTCGGTGGCGAGACTTCCTCGATGCCCCGAAAGGGTATGATTACGATAAATGTATTGCCTAGATTTAAGCCCGGATGAAAATGCGAGGGCTAGTCATCTTTCTTTACCCCGACAAGGAAATCTACGTATCAATATGAAATTTAAAAACAATTTACCACACAATGTCACGTGCATAATTTATTCCGAATTTGAAAATTCTATCATGATAACTAGGGATCGCTCGGTGTTATTTAATCCCGAGTAAAAAGGCTCTATATAACCTCTGATTTAAGAAGCATTCTCTCATAACCGGTTAGAGATGAATCAAGTACACTACCTACCGGAGAAGCAAAACATTTACGTTGGAAGCGGAATTCTTCCCGTCTTCAATGTCAAACGACTCGATACTAAAACCGAAGCGTCTTTCGACAGTTGCATTTGGAATAGTATATGGACTTTCGAAGCGGATATTGACGCTTTCTTTAGCGGAATAACGGGACGATTTCTGACTTGATTAGTTGACGGTACTCAGAGAGTTAAACTAGAATGCTTCGTATGTCAGAGAGGAAAAATAGTTGATATTCGTCAATATATTAGAGGATCGAATAATAGATATAGTATTCTATTCTCAACATCGAAAGGATTTTCATTAAATGACAGTTGGTTAAGGTTAAAGAACTTGAAAAATGTCATTGGTAGCGAATTAAAGCGAAAAGAAGAGGCCAGAGAAATAGTGAAGAAGATTATCTTGGACAGTTTGACCAATATTTTATTTAATTTCACTGATTCGTGCGAAAATATCAGCTGTCATAACGAAATCGCCCACGATATCACTTGTTTACCCACGGATACTTATTGGAGCGAGAGAGTGGAGAAAAACCTAATTAGAGCTATTCCGTTGCTTAACTACGAAAGAATTCTAGAATCCTTTGTCGAGGAATACGGAGATTACGAAGACGACGTCTCAATTTTATTTAACGATATTCTCGGAAACTTTGTCGGTCTAAAAACTGAACTAATGTACGGTTAAAAAATATATATCACTCTTATCTCGCGTGTATTGGGTCATGGATTACTCTAAGGCGTCTGAAAATATTCCGAGAGGATTTGAAATCGTTGGAATGCGTTACCTCGGAGAAGAGCAAAATGAATTTAATATCGAAATTACTCGATAAACGGTGCCAAGGGACCAGGAGATATTCGCCAGAGAACAACCACTACCGAAGCTAATGTCCTAAATGATCCAGTGTTTAATGATGTATCTATTTAAAATATATTCTTGGAAATTTTGTCGGTCTAAAAACAATGTATTGTTAATTTTTAAGTAACCGAATAAAATATAAATTACTATTATTGTTGCGTTTCCTATACCTACGTTATATATCAATTTTTTTCCTTATTTAGAAAATATTCCAGAAAATTGTATCTCTCCCTCTTATATAATACCCTACAACTACGTTATATTATCAGATATCATTTTCGATCTTGTTTAGAAAAACTGTCTCTCTCAAACGCGTACTACGACCCCGAAAATCCCTCCTCTTTTTCCTGATTGGATAAATTAATGAAAGGAGTTCCTCAGTCTTCGAGGAAAGAAGTTGAGAGTTTTCTATTAAAACAACCCACCTATACTATTCATCGTTATCGTCGATTAAAGTTTCCTCGCAACAAAATTACAGTGACATCTATGGATGAAACTCATCAGGCTGATTTAATAGTTTTAGATAAACTTTCCATATACAACAAGGGTATTAAATATTTGTTAAGTAATGTAGATGTTTTGAGTAAATACGCCTACGTTATACCTATTAAAAACAAGACTTCCGCGGAAGTTATAAGAGCTTTCAAAATAATACATAAAGATGTTGTACCCACGAATATGAATACGGACGCTGGCTCTGAATTTTTAGCTAAACCAGTCCAGCAATATTTTAAAGAGAAAGGTATTCATCACTACGTAGCTTACGGGAATAAAAAAATTGCGATCTGCGAGAGATTTAACAGAACGGTTCAAGAGAAAATACACAAATTCATGAATAGGGCGGATACTCGTAGCTATCTGAGTGCGTTACCAAAAATGGTTAAGGCTTACAATCACTCGATACACCGCTCAACGGGTATCGCGCCAGTCAATGTTAACCTACAAAATGAGCATAAGGTGTGGTACCGTCTTTTCGGTACCATTAAACCTGGAACAAAACCAAAGCTAAAAGAAGGTGATTTAGTAAGGTTGAGTAAATTTGAAAAAACCTTTTCAAAGGGATATAAAGGCTACTTTACTAAAGAGATCTTTATTATTGATAAGGTTTTATACCGTAATCCTCCAGTATACGTCGTTAAAGACAAAAATAACGAGATAATTAAAGGAACGTTTTACGAATACGAACTATGTAAAGTGTTATGAATACGTTACAAATAAATCAAATATTTTCATGCGACCAGAGGACAAAACCATACTATCTAGGTACTTTTCGGCAGAGAGCTAGAGACATGCTACCCAGGAAACCTAAAAAGAAGAAATTTTGTTTTGTTCTGAACACGGAGAGAGCCGAGGATCCTGGGCTTCATTGGGTAGCCATTTACGTTGAAAACGATGAAGGTAATTTTTTCTGCAGCTACGGGCAGAGCCCGGATACGTATAAAATTAACCTGGCCAAATACGCGTCCAGATGGATCTATAACGATAAATTAATTCAAGATATGTTCTCCCTTTGTTGCGGACCTCATTGTATATTCTTCCTTATTCAAAGATGTCTGGGAAATTCGTTTCAAAGAGTTCTGAAAATGTATGAAAATAAAACGGAAATTAACGACGCCATATCTTTATGGAATATCTGCCTGCACTTGTTAAGACATAGATATGAAAAATGTAACCAATAAAATATTCAAGTTGTAATGTTTAATAATCAGATACATTTGTATTGAATGCTAGAATAAAAATATTTATTATTCGGATATATTCTTTTTTATATAAATTGTAATTATCATGCTTTTATATATAATCAGATACATGATTTTTTATATACTCAGATACATGCTTTTATATAATCAGATACGTGTTTTTCAATATAATGAGTTAGATGCTTTTATATAAAATGTAATTATCATTATTAAGGTTATTTTTTGCCTTTCTATAAGTTACCCACTCGATCTTAGATTCGGGCTTTTGAAGCTCTTTCAAACTAGCTTCGCGATCTTTTTTTATTTTGGCTTGTGTAGGGTACGGTTTTGATTTCGTAGATAGAATTTTCGCGAGTCTTTTTTCGGCGAAGTCTCATAATCAGATACGTGTTTTTCAATATAATGAGTTAGATGCCTTTATATAAAATGTAATAATCATTATTAAGGTTATTTTTTTGCCTTTCTATAAGTTACCCACTCGATCTTAGATTCGGGCTTTTGAAGCTCTTTCAAACTAGCTTCGCGATCTTTTTTTATTTTGGCTTGTGTAGGGTACGGTTTTGATTTCGTAGATGGAATTTTCGCGAGTCTTTTTTTCGGCGAAGTCTCATCGTTAGGGTTAAGTTTCCGGAACTTTGAACCAGAAGCGCCCTTCGTTGATAAGGCCTGTTGAATTTGAGACGCCACGGGTTGATTCGGTACCATGGGTGTTAAAACTGGCATACTCGGCGTTTGAGACGTCCCGGACTGTTTCGGTACCACGGGTCCCATGGGTGTTAAAATTGGCATACTGGTCGTTCGAGAGAGTGACGCTGGCGTAGTAAACGATATCGCCGGTGTTTGACCCATTGCTGTACTACTCATTATAGGCTGTGGGGTAGTCAGACTCGAGGAGATATTAAAGGGATACTTTGGGGAGGGGTAGCGACATTAGTAAGGACATTTTGGGAGGGGGTAGAGATATTAATAGGTATATTCTGGATAGGGGTTGGCCACGATGGAGGAATCCAAGACGAGGATGAAGGACTTAGAGGCTGTATTTCACTCGACACTCCGGGTGCTGGAAAAGACGAATTTGTTGTAGGTGGCAAGATAGTAACGCTTGGTGGCTCCGCTAAACTCTTTAAAGATAAATATTTTTGAAGAGTTAAAAGGTACTCCTTCAATTTTTCCTCGGCAGAACCAGGTTTTCTCAGTACCTCTTTAATGGCGTTGTCTAAACTGTTAACTTCCTTTTGATTGTCCGTCAGTAAAGCCGCTGGTACTAAAACGCACTTTTTCATTATCTAGTAAAGACCGAAGCTATTGTCGGTATTAACATTGAAAGCAACGCCGGCCAGAATCCTCCTACCTGTTTAATTAACACCTGTCGCCTCTTTTTGTCGCTTAAACCTCTCTTGGATAAATACCTTATAACGTTTTTGTAACGTTGAAGTCTTTTCTTTTTATATCGATTCAATGGAATACCGCCGTTCTTCAAATTATAACAAATTCCGCTTATACAATCCCATTGGGGTCGCGTACACTTTGATAATAAAAGTTTTCTTTGTTTCACACCGCTTTTCAGCAAGAGATTTAAAAAGGGTAATTGGTTCCTAACCGACACGGGTAAAGGCATGTCTCGAAATGAGGTTAAATAAATTGAGATTTATATTTTATGGATTATTATTTTCTAACGTAGATTACCATCGGTCCTTCATTGGGGAATATATTGGACCTAAGTCTTAAACTATTATCAGTACTTTGTTTTAGATCTATTAATATATAAGAATACGCTTTTTCGGTACACTCTTCGTACGCTTCTGTTAGGCGTTTGGTGTCTGTAGGAAAAAGCTGACGACTTAAATAGCGAACCTGGTTATTATCCCTAGGATTTTTAAACATAACGATATAAGAACAGTTCAATGATATATTTCTAGAATATTTACCTGGGTTAAAGACATTTTGAGACAGCAGCACGATGCTTAAAGATAAATGATGACTCCCGACACAAAAAAGATTACTTATAAACTCCTGTTTGGTACAGGTGTTAGCTAGATCGTCTAGGATTAAAAGATTATTTATTCTCTTATCAAAAAAATCAGGATCGTTAGGAATTAGTCCTTCGTGGAATTCAATAGGTAAAAAGAGTTTCAGTTCATCAAAAATATCCTGATAAACACTATAGCAATAGACTATTCTATCAGGAGGTTTGTCCATGATAATGTCTTTATATTTGAGTAAATTTATTACCCACGTTGTTTTCCCCGAGCTGCTTGGACCAGCCAGTAAAATGGTCATCGGTGTTTCTAAGCGGAGGCGATATTCTAACCCGTTCTCCATTTTTAAAACGTTCTCTAATATCGTCTATGAACTCGTAGTTGACTCGATCTTCGTACGGTATCACTCTCACTTTAACAAGGTGGGAAAACGTGACCCGATGTTTAGTGGTCCGTTTTCTCATTGAACGTGGCAGACGGGTCTTGATGATTTAAATATCCGTAAGGAAGTGTTGTGTAATCCTCTAGGACTCTACGTTTATTGAAACTATATCCAAAGGTTTTCTTTAGATTGCCTAATAAAAGTGTGGCTGTTTCTTTACGTCTTACAACATTAAATGGAACGGTGACCGACAAAGTTTTCGAGGGACTATATAAAACACTTTTAATCGAATCAAAGTTAATGATTTCTTCATTCCTTCTGTTAAGGGTAATACCTTTCATTTTAATAACAGATTTACCGTCCGAGGTACGGTAAGCGTACGACTTAGGCCCTGTCGAGACAAATTCGAGAATCGTCTCACCCTTTAACTCATCCGTCCAACACCCTAGATTACTAGATAAGGGGGGTAAATATTCCCCTTCCTTTGTTACAACTATACATGAATCGGTGTCAGTATAAAGTAACCTCTTACCCATTTTACTTATCGTATTATACAACTCGATACGTCCTAATGAACTAACAAAGGAAGCTATCGTGGGACTTCCCTTGTAGTAGGTAGGAGCGTATTCTTTTTTTAGTTTATAACTGACTAAACAGATTTTATCGTTTACAGGTTTTAGGTCTAACAGTTCTTTCGTTTCATCAGTTATTATCTTAACTAATCCAGCGTAAGAATCAATGTATACATTTTTTCTCTTATCCGTATTGTAACCCATTTTACCCCAAAGCGAATTTAGACATAGTTTAATAGTAGCGCGAAGAGTGGGGTTGTCCACTATCTCATCTTTATTAATAACTATTCCTTCTCGGTCATAAATTGATTTTAAATACGCTTCTTTTTGCTCTTCGCTTTCTATTCCCGAAGGCAGGCTCTCGAAGTTGGGGACGCAAGCTAGATGGGGTGTATCTTTCCCCCCCTTGCTTTGGCTTCCCGCTCGCGTTTTTAACTTCACACACGCTAGCTTGGGTCCTCATCGATGCGGAGTATCACACCTTCTCGGTGGTGAGAGCTGGTAACCACTACGTTGTGTGGGCTAAGCGGATACGCGCCCTTCCCAAGCCAAGGTGTTGAGGCATCGTGCCGAGGGCTGCAAGGTACTGGGGAAGTAAAACTACGGTATCGCTAACGATCCCCTCGGGGCACCAGGCGACACCCCGTTGTATCTAGCCTTCCACCCGGGTGGGGGACTACCGGGTGGTGACCTTTTACTTGCCCCCTTACTCGTGGGATTCCCATGGATAAATCTAATAAAAACAACTCCAACACTACCAAACCTACGGTGCAGGGGTCTGCTCAAGGCAGAACCCACACTGATACCACTTTACAAGGGCTTGTATCCAGCGATACTCGCGCCGATTTATCGGTGCGTGTGTCTGGCAAGCCCTCGAAACGTACCGTGCGTCGTCGTCTCAAACGACAGATTGCTCGGCAAAAGGGCAAATCGGGGTCTGAAACGGTCTCCACCCCCGCTGGGGGTGCGGCGGCTCGTGACAACCCAATGAAGAGGCCCAGAGCGGAGGATTCGACTCCCTCACCAAGTACCTCGCAGGCGGCGTCGAAAAAGGCTAAGTCCTATAGTGACGCCGCCAGCTCAGAAAGGATGGCCATTGTCAAAAAAGGCTATCCGACGGCGGTCATCACGGAGGAAGACGTGGGCCCAATTCAGAAGGCGATTCTAGGGGCGCTGAATGGGATACCTTCGGGGAGCCCTCTACCGCGCCTTGCGAACTTTAGCCTGACGACCGGGGCCCTAGTATACTCCTGTGAGGATTCGTTCACTGGGCAATGGTTGAAGGACAACTTAGCCTACTCGGTGGTGGGGGATGCGGTGCTCTCAGTAATGAGAGCTAGCAAACTCCCTAAGCCGTTTAAGGTAATGTTCCGCACCAAGGACCAGATCACCAAGGAGCCGGCGGTGCTGTTTCGGCGCCTAAAGGCCCTTAATGCAGGTTTTGCCACTGAACGCTGGAAATGTATCCGGACGTACGTGGACAGGGCCGTACGGAACTGGGTACTGCTCATTGATGGCTCCTCATTGGAAGCCTTTAAGAATGCTGGTTTCGTGGGCTATACTGGAGTGGACAAGGGTTCCTTCAAACTCCTTCAGAACACGGAAACCACTAAAACCACTGTAGCCGAGTCTGCGGTGGGGGGTGGGACTAGCGAGATGGGGGATCTCGCGGAGGAGCTCTCTGGTGTCGCTCTAGGCACAGAGGGGGAGGGGGGTGGCTCATTCGGAAGTCTGTTCTTCCATGGATGAGTCCACCCTACTGGAAGAATCGGATGGGACCCTTCGGGGTTCAGCCGATGAGCGTTCTAGTGGTCCTGGTGAGGGGGAGGATCTTGGGACTGGGAGCTCGCCTGTCGGGGGGGGGGAGGTGCCATTAGCCCTCTCGGGACCGATGAGGTGTAGCTAGGTCCCTTCTGAACCCCTCTCTTAAGGACCATGGGGACGCTACGTGCAATTCAAATCAATTTGCACCATAGTAAGGCGGCCTCTGCGGTACTCTGCAGGAGGTTTGCTATAGAGGGTCTTGATCTGGCCCTCATACAAGAACCGTGGATTTGCCATGGCAAAATCCTCGGTCTTGACGCGGCGGGGTCACTATTTTATGACCAAACTGCTGCTAGACCTAGGGCGTGTATTTTGGTTCGGAGGGATCTTTGTTGTATCTCTCTACCGCTGTACACGTCCCAGGACACGGCGGCCGTGAATCTAGTCCTGTCCACTGGGCATGCCAAGTTGACTATCACGGCTGCCTCCGCATACTTTGCCCACGACGCGGACTCTCTCCCGACAATTGAGGTGATCAATTTGGTCAATCAATGTGAAAAGAGAGGGGACAAACTAATCATTGGCTGCGATGCCAATGCTCATCACATCACGTGGGGCAGCTCTGACTGCAACAAGAGAGGTGATGATTTACTAGAATATTTAGTTGGTTGTAAACTCTATATTCTTAATCAAAACAATGAACCTACTTTTGTTACTTCTAATAGAAGGGAGGTCATTGACCTCACGCCAGCCACGGAAAACCTCGTGTCTTCCGTGTCTAACTGGCATGTGTCTAATGAACCGTCTCTGTCGGATCATAGGCACATCTGCTTTACTGTCGCGATTACTTCTGTCCCGGCGGGGACGGAGATACGCAACCCAAAACGGACTAATTGGGCCGGCTATAGGGAAGACCTAATCCTACGCTACGGAGGGGGTCACACTCTTAAACTTACTTCACCTAAGGATCTTGATCGGGCTGCTGGTGATTTACAGTGCTCCATCATGGAGTCGTTCCACCGGAACTGCCCACTTAAGACCGTCAACCGCTCGAGGCTTGTCCCTTGGTGGAACGCGGATCTCAGCCGGCTTCGTAAATACACGCGCAGGCTCTTTAACAAAGCCAAGCGCACGGGTGACTGGGCTGGATACAGGCAGTCCCTTAACACCTACAACAGGGCCATTAGAGCTGCTAAGAAGGACTCCTGGCGGACCTTCTGTGAGCAAGTCTCCAATGTCCCTGCCACGGCTAGGGTCATGAAGATTCTAGCGCACGACAGCACACATCGACTTAATGCTATTAAGCTACGGGAGGGTGTGTACACTAAATCTGGGGCTGAGACTCAAGCACATGCTGGAGGTCCATTTTCCTGATTCTACTTTTATCAATCCAACAAACCCTGACTCTCTCTACCCTGTCCTGCACAGGGCTAAGAGGGAAGACTGGCTTGTAGCCAGACAGGTTGTCACGATTCCCAAGCTTCGGTGGGCTGTCAACTGTTTTGAGCCCTACAAGTCTCCGGGACCCGATGGGGTCTTCCCTCTGCTTTTGCAGGAGGGCTTAGACCACATCGCCTCTCCGCTATGCAAGATCTACAGATTTTGCATTGCTCTCGGTCACATACCTCGTGACTGGAAACGCTCTAGGGTCATCTTTATTCCCAAGCCCGGGAAGGCTTCCTATCTCGAGGCGAAAGCATTTAGACCCATATGCCTGACCTCCTTCTTCCTCAAAATTCTGGAGAAGTTGGTGGACAGGTACATCAGAGACGAGGTACTTTCGGTAACTCCTCTCTCTTCTTCACAATTTGCCTACCAAAAAGGCAAATCCACTGAGACGGCCCTTCACGGCCTTACGAATTGCCTGGATAGGGCATTCGAGTTTCAGGAAATTTCACTGGCTGTCTTCCTCGATATCGAGGGGGCCTTTGACAAGGTCTCTAGCTCGGTTATTACTGAAGCTGTTGAGAGATTTGGCATCAGCGCCACTCTTGGCCGCTGGATCAAGTCCATGCTTACCGACCGCGAGGTGTCGGCGTCCCTCCTTGGGGACTCTCTAGGGGTGACTACCAGCAGGGGCTGCCCTCAGGGTGGAGTGCTCTCCCCCCTGTTGTGGTGCCTGGTGGTGGACGAACTCCTGGGGAGGCTCGGGGGTGCTGGGGGCTGTTGCTGCTTCGGGTATGCGGACGATGTAGCGATAGTATTTACCGGGAAGTTCCCGGATACTGTCACCGCGCTTATGAGACCTGCTCTCTCTAGCGTGGAGCAATGGTGTCAGGCGGTTAATCTCACCGTTAATCCTGATAAAACTGTCCTTGTTCCTTTTACGAGGAAGAATACTAAGGATCTGTTCAATGATATCTCTTTCTTTGGCCAGGTCCTGACAAAGTCCTCCGAGGTGAAATACCTGGGGGTGACTTTTGATTGTAGACTCACATGGAAGCCGCATCTTGATCGGTGTATTAAGAAGGCCAAGATGCTCTTCTGGAGGACCAGGAGCTCTGTCGGCCAGACTTGGGGCCTCAACCCCAAGGCTGTACACTGGCTCTATACTGGGATCATCAGACCCATACTATCTTACGGGGCACTTGTCTGGTGGACAAGGGTCCGGCTCAACATTAGTGGCTGTTGGGTTCCAAGACTTTGGGATTACAGCCATACGAAGCTCTTTCGGGAGTACGCCGCACTTGAGCCGTCGCTTACGATGTGCTCTGACAAAACCGTTACCAGTTTTGATTTCACTAAGCCATTCAGCATCCACTTCCCCAGTCGGGCAGAGTGGACTAACCTGCTGCCTCTTGGCACTGGGGGTGAAACCATTTGGTTCACCGATGGCTCCAAGACTGATTCCGGCGCTGGCGCCGGCTATTACTGTCAAACCACAAGGGTCGGCTTTTCTGCTTGCCTGGGCACCTTCGCTAGTGTGTTCCAGGCTGAAATTGCCGCGATCTGTTATTGCGCAGATTACTGTATTAACAAAGGGTATACCGGACGGACTGTGAGAATTTATTCTGACAGTCAGGCTGCCCTGAATGCTCTGAACCAGTGTCAGATTACTTCTCAACTGGTGCGTAGCTGCCTCGACCTGCTAGCGCGACTGGCATACTGCAACAGGGTTCTGCTGTACTGGGTGCCAGGGCATAGCGGATATTATGGCAATGAGCAAGCCGATAGATTTGCGAAAAGGGGTGCGGAGGCCAAGCTCTTGGGGCCGGAGCCGGCCGTCCCCATCTACTACAGGCACGTCAAACGGTGTCTGCATGACAGGTTGACTGTCATACAAAACCAGCTCTGGCACAGCATGGAGGGCCAGAGACAGACAAAGCTGTTTGTCGATGGTCCCTGCAGGTCTCGTGCTAGGGACCTAATTTCGCTCGGCAGATGGGATATTAGGCTGGCCACCGGTCTTTTGACCGGGCATTGTCGGCTTAATAGGCACCTCCATCTGATGGGTTTTGCCGACGACCCTCTCTGTAGGTCGTGTCAGGAGAAGGAAGAAACATCCGCTCACGTACTTTGCGAGTGCGACTACTTCGCCTCGCTTAGATTAGAATATTTTGATTCACACACCCTGGAACCCTCGAGGGTCTCCTCTCTCACGGTGGAGCGAATTCTTCGCTACGCTGCAGCTACAGGCCTATTCAAGGCCTGATTACGAGGATGCACAATATGCCTTTGGCATCGGTGCTAGGGCGCCTACCCTCCTCAACAATAATAATAATAATAATAATTCCCGAAGGCAAACCTGAACTAGATTGTTTAATTTTAAGGTAACAATCAATGAAAGTGTCAAATAAACCGGTATTTTCTTTTCTGTCAAACTTGTCTTTGTAATGTTGGACTTCAAAAAACTCTAGAATCTTATATCCATTTTTAACTGCTAGATATACTTCGGGACTTGGCCAACAACCACAGAAGGATCTTTCTTCCGAATTATGAGTACAGACTGATTGTTCAGTTTCAACGCATTTTAAACACAAAGCAAAGAAAAGTTTGTTTTTAGCCTTAATAGGAAGTACAGGTAAAAATAGATTTTCAGGTGCTAAAACTCGACAAGAAATAAGACCGAAATAAAAATTAGGTTCAAAGTTGAAGTCTTTCGTAATAATTTACATCGGAAAACAACATTCGCGCAACCTTTACTTTCTTATTTCCCTTTTTAATAGAGCTTGTCTCACATTGGAAAAGATAGTCTATAAAATCCTTTATACAATCAAAGCCCCTAAAGACACGAATGGTAAATTCTTTTGAATCAACGGATTCTTGCGCAGCTGAAACCAAGAGTACGGGAGTGTGTTCATTATTTAAAGGGATAGTTTCACAATCGAAGTATAGAACACGAACAGGAGGATAATCAATATCTAGGGCATCACCCAACAATGATCTATTTCATGCGTAATTTTACAATTTTTACAAGTTAGATCACACTTATGATTTGGTTTTATTTCGCGAGCGCAATTTCCACATCGTTTCAAAGAATCACATGTTCCGTTTCCCTTATGGTTATTAAAACATTCGGTTCCCTTTAAATATCTATTACACTCCTCGCATCTTATGAGTTTATACTCGTCTTTTTCGTGATAAGCCTCAGTTGTTTGACAGCGGTAACACATAGCCGTTTCCGAACAAGAATGACTAGATTTTTCTTCCGGACCGTAAAATAGGGTTAAACAGTATTGACAATAAGCCCTAGCCGCGAACATTGAGGTATAAGACCGTACAACATGCATATGATTTCCAACTTTGAGGAGGAAAATTTTTTTTTCCTTGTGAGGACCTATAAATATTTTCTCAAACTTCTCTTCCGCGGAAAAAATTACAATCTGGTAATCTGACAGGGCATTTTGAAACTTTTGAACACCCAATAAATCTACAGGACCCTCCGGGAGTTCGGCTAATGCGTGTAACTCTAAAGCCGCGGTTTTTTGGGAAGGGTGGTCTACATTTCTTAATAATCGGAACCTCCATTGATAAAACTCGTTTAGCTTTCCTATTGATTTTAAGTCTAGTTCGATCAGCTAGACTTTTACCCACGGCTAAGGCTCTAAAAACGCATAGAGTATCATTATTTGTAATAGGTATGTAAGCATAACCTTGGTCAATATATTTATCCAGTTCAGCTATAGTTCGATTATGCACCGCTTTTCTACCTGTCATTGGAACATTACATTTTAAAAGAATAACATCAATTTTTAGAGAACCCTCTAATAAAAGACTACGTTTGGACTGAGCCACCTTTTCGATACTAGAGAGTAATCGATCAGGAGTTAACTCATTTATCGCCATAAATCTTAAATTTACAGGGTTCTCTAACGCGTCGGAGCTTATGGCGAATCTAATTAAGTTATACTCTTCATTATTTTGCGTGATTTGGTTTATAAGAGGTGTTAATATTTGGGAAAGTTGATCGTGAATTTTGGTTAATTTTAGTTCTTCTAAGTTACGGAATTTAACATTATATTCTGTTGTAATACACTTATATTTTCTAGATTTTCGATTAGATATTTTATCTATCTTGAAATATTGTTCAGGTCTAAATTTTGTGGATAAATCGATGGGATAAAGTTCATCATCTGAGGATGACAAAGTGTCCGACAATTTTTCTTAATGGGAAAGTTCTTCAAATCTATTGATTGTTTTCTCCAAGGCAACTATTATGTTATGGAGATCGTCTGAATCTCTAATTACGAACTGCTTCTCATAGGGTTGTCCTCTGTATTTAAAGATGGCTATTTCTCGATCAGGCGTGGCGGCTATTTGAATGGGTTCTTCTGACATATATACCGTTGCGCCCCAATCTCCCTGACCGTTGTTCAGAATTGATTTCAGTTCAAATGCGCTCTCGTATTTAATACATATACCGTCCTTAGTAGGGATGGGAAACGGTTTTCGAGGGTTCTTTGATTTCGCGTACCTCCTAATATCGATGTATAAAGTACCCCTGAACGACGATATTTTAACTCCTAATAATCTATCCCGGCCATATTCTATTATATGATCTTTCCAATCTTCCTTTTTATATCCCGACTGAGATAACAAGGTCTCTACTTCTTTGTCACAGGATTGTGTCGTATCCTTTGATTCGGCCTATTGAAATACCTATTTCCTATAAACTAAATATTCTAATCTCATTGAAAAAGTATAAAGCACTCACCATTCTCAGGAATAGAAATTTCTTCCAGCGAGATATTAATGCAGTAATTTCGGCACGAATGAATCTCAAACGTTGAGTCTGAGCTTTTATACTATACGGGTTTTATCTTTTCTAGATATAAGTCCAAGAGATCTATTCTTTAATGTAAGGGGTATGAATACCTCTGTCTCATAATACACGGTTTCATATTACTTAACCACGTCAATATATGTATATAGATTGAGTAATATTAAATTCGTATCTTTTATTTTTAATACTTCAACGACATCTGCTTCTCTTTACTTTTTATCGAAATTGTTTAATTATAACCTTTAGGTCAAAATTAAATCAGTTATCGGCGTGTGATAATTTATAACTAACTCTTTCCCATCGCGATGAACGTATTTTATTTACGCTATAATATTAAATTTCATCCGTATCTTTTATTTTTTAAGTCTCCAAACACATCTGGTTTTCATTTTATATAAATCGTTCAATAGTAATCTTAGGAATAAACTTAGTTATCGATATTTTATAACTCTCTTTCCTATCGTCGATGACCGTCTTTATTTACGTTATTACATGTGTATAGATTCAATAATATTAAATTTCATTCGTATCTTTTATTTTCAAAGTCTTCAAACACATCTGTTTTTCTTTACTTTTTTACCCAACTCTTCACGAGTAATCTTAAGGTTACAGTTAACTATCGAAAATTTTATAACTAACTTATACTATAATCTTTGAACGGTTTCGTGTTACTATCGGACTCCTAGTATACTCATGGGTGAGAAATATGTATAAATACAACGTTAAAGCCTTTGTATTCTCTACAACGAAAACTTTCATAAACTCAATAGCTTGTTCTTCTAGTCTCGCAACAAAAAATGTAAGTATTTTTCCAGTATTTTAAAATGGTTAGTAGTAACCCTTATCTTAATGTCTTTTAGTTTCTAAAACATCACTATATATCTCTAAACATCACCTCTTTACTCATTCCGTTACAACTCTTCTAAATTTAAAGCTATAAAATGTAAGTATTTTTCAAGTATTTAAAATGGTTAGTAGTAACCCTTATCTTAATGTCTTTTAGTTTCTAAAACATCACTATATACCTCTAAACATCACCTCTTTACTCATTCCGTTACAACTCTTCTAAATTTAAAGCTATAAAATGTATGTAATTTCTCCGGTAATTTTAAAATGGTTAGTCAATAGTAACACTTATTTTCTTATAGTTTCTAACGCCTCATCTTTATTTTATTTCATTTTTTAAAACTTAAAATATATATAATGTACGTATTTTCTATTAGATTTAAACCCTCGATTAAGAGATATATTTTTAAAATAGGGAGTCCCTCATTTTCATCGCCACGAGCTTTGCGATCGTTTTTAGTCGCGCAAGGAACCTACGTTGTAGGTTTCTAGTCAAAGAGGTATTAAATCTTAACTAATATTTTAGAATTTTCCCTTACACGTGTGTTTTCATTTTATTAGATTGGGTGTATACGCGATAGCGGTGAGCGTAGCGTTAGGAATTTTCAAATTCCTGACGAGGAGTGTTTCCGTAGAACGGATAACACGGTTATTTATAATAACCTCAGACATTCCGGTTTGGGGCGCGATGGTGAATACGGTCAAGACGAGATCCGAACCGTACTTCAACAATTAACCCGAGGTTGCGATACCGTTTACGTAAAAGGGCCAGATCAAAAAGAATTTTTAAATTTTTTTCTTGGAAACCTCCGCGTTGTGGATATAGGAAGGTTGGGTGCCCCTTCAATTCGCATTATGCCTGGAGGGGAAGATGTCTATGACCCCCATTTACGATTCCCGCATAACGGAGATAGATGCGCTCTGGTAAGAGCTAGAAAAATTGAGGTCTTTTTCAACGCTCAGGAAATGGCACCTCAGAGCCGCGCCGGCTCGGTTGATTGGGGTTTAGCCGACGAAGCTCCGGTTTCGCCGGCACCCAATCGTAATTTAATTCCGGCCGGCGCTGAATCTCCTTATTCGTGGGAGAGTAATTGGGGTGACGATGGTGACATAGATATCCCCATTTTACGTAACGTTATCAACACTGAATACCGGCCCCGTATCGAAACCCCTCCTCCCCCATACCCTGGTGCTCCTTCCCCTCCTCCAAACATCCTTCCTCCCGTTGATCCGCTTGAGCGAATTCAACAACCACCCCAGGCTGTTGTCATTCAGGAAGGACCTCCGATTCCTGGCGCCGATCATCGCGAGATCACGTTAAACCTATCTGACGGTAAATAGAAAACTTTTATTAACTGTAAACTAATGAATCATTTATTAATTGTAAACTAATCTTTTGCAGTACCGCGCGACACCCCGATCCTAATCACCGTGGCGGGTGGTAAGTATTTATTAGTATTTGAAAAGGTTTACAATAGGGTATAATAATACTCTATTGATTCGTTACAGAGGGGCCTTTGCTTTTAAAGATTACTTTTTAAATTTATTCATATTTATATATTTTGTGTATTTTCATTTTATATCTTACTTTTATGTATTTTTCAATTATATCTTATTTTCTGTATTTTCATTTATTTATTATTTATGTATATAAAATCGTACAATTAAACTAAATTTTTACAGTTAAAGATTACGTTGTCAGTCAATACCTTTAAAACTATTCGCGACATCTTGTTCAGTCAATTTTATGATCTTTCTAGCGCAATGACCGAGTAGCGGATAACATGTAGACGTAAATAAAATTGTCTCGAGTGAAATTCGAGACGTTAACAGATGTCTAACATACATCGCATAAGCTAACACCCTCTTATCTAAATCTGGCCATTACGTCACGACTAAAGAAGTTCACGCCCCTTAACCAGTTAAAAAGACCTAATCAATTGGCGACCCCCACCCTCGACCAATAAACGAACTCAAAGAAACCCCCCCGGATAAAAAACCGGTGTTCCCCCACTCTAGACACACGCGAGTATACACGCGCGGGTCTAGCGCGCTAGAAGGCTGGCGGCACACTTAAATGACCTAATTAACTCTCCATATTTTAGGTGGTTTACTACTCACCCCAAGTACCTACAAGCACCCACATGCACCTAAAAGCACCCACAAGTACCCACAAGTACCTACAAGCACCCACAAGTACCCACAAGTACCTACAAGCACTCACAAGTACCCGGAACAAGCACCCACAAGTACCCGGGACAGACACCCACAAGTACCCACAAGTACCTATAAATACCCACAAGTACCTACAAGTACCCATAAGTACCTACAAGCACCCACAAGTACCCACAAGTACCCACAAGTACCTACAAGCACCTACAAGCACCCACAAGCACCTACAAGTATCCACAAGCACCCACAAGCACCTACAGTATCCACAAGCACCCCAAGCACCTACAAGCACCCACAAGT
>JAEQBA010001842.1:13740-24186 GCA_019434445.1 Phalangium opilio | reverse complement strand
TAATTTGAGCGTGGTTCTCGTGGAGTGGAGTGGATTAAGCTTAAATTTATTTGAATTTTTTACCCTAATTGCAATGTTTAGTGCAGTTTTATTTTTTCCGCAAATTCATTTTTAACCCAAAACTTTTGAATTCGCGGCAATATTGTTGTACTTTAAAATAGTTTAAATTAACTTGTGTCAAATAGAAAATATTCGACTTTACCAATGGCTCGGGTAGTTTTAAAATCAAAATTAAAGAGTTTATTTAAAAGTTATTTGAGCCTTTATCCAAAAAATGTATATTTTGGTTTAATTTCACGTTAATTATGTTTAATTAACGTAGGACTGTTTTGGCACTATACATTTAGTGTTATAAAATGCGTTTAAATGTATACTTCACCTTAATTGCAATTTTTGTGGAGTTTTAGATTCTCATTTTACCCTAAAGTTTTGAATTTCGCGCCTATTAAGGTACTTTGGAGATAATTAAAATTAGGTTGGTGGGGCTTTACCAACGGCTGGGTAGATACAATCTTAATCAAGAACATCATTTAAGAGTTATCTGAGTTTTCATCCAAAAAAATGTATATTTTAGTTTAATTTTACCTTAATTACAGTTAATTACGTTGAAATTAACTTGTCGTCAGTGCTCATTAAGCTTATAAAATGTTTTTAAAAAAATAAGTTCACCTTTAACTCTAATGTTTAGAGGAGTTTTTGATTAGTTTTGATTATTTCAACAAATTGCGTTAAATTTTTATCATATCCTGAGCTAGGTTTGTGGTAACATAAAGATTATCTATACAATATGTTAATGAATGATGTTATTCTATAGTTTAGCTTTAATATCAGTAATTAAATCAAATACCTTTACAATTCATAGCAATTTAAACCAATAAACAAACGGCAATGTGGACTGTGGAAATAGAAAACAACGTAACCCTCCGTTTCTAACGTGGTTAGGTTGAGAGAATCTGGGTTGTAAACATGAAAATTATTTGACTAATTAAATTATATAACGACACTGTCCTCCTGGATTAACCAGCACAACTGTTTCTTATGAATTAAACAATCCACTGTTAGTAACAAGTAGTTTATAAAATGATAACGTAACATCACTGTATGACTGATTCAATAGGATCAAAATTGTTTTAACGAATAATCTGGTCCTCTACATTGGTTTAGTTTCAGGAATTATACCACACACATTGACAATTAGTAGCATTTTAGTGAGATTAACAAATAATGAAACCGTTTATACCAGTCGTCAAATGAGAATGTTGACTTAACAGCGCTAACATTAACACCACTCTTTTTAACTGCCGAAGGGAAAACAAATTGGAAATTTTGTCATCTTTCCTGTAATATTTTGAAGTCGAATTCTTCACAGGGTGAAAACACTACCGTTGATTTCTAAACCATAATAATTTGGATATATATGCCATTTTTTACTGTCATAGATACAGTATTAAGTTACAAGAAGCGTAAAACCTTGGCCCTAGGGTTGGGATTTGTAGCATGAATCGAAGCAGACTACGTATTTTGTAATTCCAAACAGAGCTGGAAATTAGCTTTCTAATAATCTTTAAAAGGAAAGACACTATAAACACTATATAACATAGAGTAACTAAAATACAACTTAAGCCTTGGCCGTAAAGAACGTCGAAAAGCTTACTTTAAATGATATAAAAACCTCTATTAACTGTAATTATTTACCTGAATTACTTTTCTAGACGAAAATTCGACCTGATAACGACGTATTTCTTATTAAGGGTGCTACAGTAATTAGAAAATACATATAAAGGTGCTCAAGCTCGGACGAAATACAAAAGTAATTTGCTGGAGTCTACTGCTAAGAAATTAGGAAAATCAGCAAGAAAGCCAACATTTACAATTAGTCAACGTAACTTGTTAGCACCCACAAACCTAGGACCTTCTAGTTGTCAACGAGAACGAAATGAAGAAAATAGGTTTAAGCGCGCTATAAGGTTAGGCTGACATCTGACCCAAAAGTAATTTTTTGACTTACTATCTTAATTAGTTAAATTACAAAAATTAGAATTCATTAATTAAAAATCGAAACCCGTAAGTTTCCCGTTTAATAAATGCTTGTTAATTTAGAAGTATTCCGAAAACTAACTTCGCTATACTTTTTCCGTATGGCCTATGACCATTTCGTTAAAAAAACGAAAAATTTTTTAATGCTTTTTCTATGGGACGCTAACCCTAAAAGGTGTGACTTTTTCTTTAACATTACGGAAGGGTGTCATGTCATATCTACAAGGGCCTACCGGCCCTGTAGAATTGTTGATGAGGAGGAGGGTACGCGCCCTAGCACCGATGCCAAAGGCATATTGTGCATCCTCGTAATCAGGCCTTGAATAGGCCTGTAGCTGCAGCGTAGCGAAGAATTCGCTCCACCGTGAGAGAGGAGACCCTCGAGGGTTCCAGGGTGTGTGAATCAAGAGTAGGCTTTAAAGGTTAGGCGTAATCATTTTGTAAAAAAACAATATTGCGACTTGTTCACTGAATACTCCGAGTGGCTGGCCCCTCGACGCCAAGTTGGAATAATTACTTTTTGAAATGATGGCATACGCGAGAAGCAATCACGGAGTGTTATTAAAGTCATTTTAGAGTCCACTTGTTTTGCACGCACATTTGAGAAATCGAAACTCGACAGCGTTACGACGCCATGAAGTTAAAATGTTCATTTCTAAAGGCCCGTTTTCAATCAAGAGTTTTTGATAAGAAAATAAGTTTTTGCGTCTAAAGTAATGTTCAGTCAAAAGCGGAAACAAAAATTGTAGATGGTTTTCAAACAAGCTTCAAATTCAGTTCGAGAAGCGGATATCTAAAAGAGTTAAGACATTTGTTTCTCATTTTCTTTAAGTTTCAACTGCTCAAAGTGAAAGTAATTGAGTTACGCCCTCTTTAGTCAGTTTTATTCATTTGATGCTTGTTTGAAAACGACCCGAGTTGCGGCTTTTCGATTTCGATTTTTCTTTGTGTTCGAAAGCCGTTCAAAATTTCGAAAGGAAAGGCCAAAGGCAAAAGCTTGTAAAACGTTGATTGAAAATGGCCCTTAATTTAAAGTCAGGGATAAAATCTCAGTTAATACAGGCGAAACGCTGCAATAATGGCTTTGGTAATGATGGTTCAATATTAGGAAAAATAGCTACCATATCGGTAATTAAAGTTTAAACGGTTCATTTGGCATTATTATTTAAGTTGTAGCGGTTCAGCTACTGAGCCTACACACACACACTTAAATAAATTAGGCTTACCGTTTAGGCTCCTGTCTATTGAACTTATGACTAGGCCTATATCATAAACTATTTTTGAGTCTCCTCACTTGAGGGCGCGCTATTGCATTCCTTGAGCGCCCCCTTGTGAGGATAGGCCGAACTACTATGATTCTATATATAGTCAAAGCAATAGAGAGTTAGTTAATTAATTAGCAGTGAGAGAGCTAGTTAGTAGTCAGGTCAACTGACGTAGTCCAAGGGAATCGGTCGACACCCGTCAAGTTAATATCTACTTTACGGCGAGGTTGAGGGTACGACTACCACGTCCCTCTAGTAAGTTAGTGAGTTCTCGCGAGCTACTTATACTAGGCCCGCTTACTCCGAAGACCGTTACACATTGAACATAATATGGCTCTTCCTACCTCGGTGAGTGTAATAAGTAATTAGAAGAAACCCTCTGGCGCTACCCCAATTTTGACTTGGCATTCATAGATTAACTACTTTAACATTATTTATTTATTTATCATTTTTGTAAAAACTTTATTACTAACAAATTAAGAACCTGGACAATAAAAAGAATTCAAGCATAATATCTATCTTGAGTTCATTATTTCACCCTGTAACCCGCTTTTCAGCCTAATCGGTTACAGGGGAGAAATAATTGGCGCGCTTGCCAGGACCCCGTTAGTTTTTAATTTTAACATTATCTAGCTTTTTTATAACTTAATTATTATACATAGTCGACCTAGGCTTAGGAAGCGCGGCTAGCTCGTACCCCACGTGACTTATAGCTTAGACAAGTTAGGACACGTTTTTCCAATGTGGCGAAACAAGGAGGCTGAATCCGATAGTGATTCGGGAGACGCCGCCATAGCTGCGGTGAGGCCTACTCCGATATTAGCTACATCTACACGGCGGGCTAGGAGGGATGATACCTCCGTAGCACGTGATATCCGTCGTTCGGAAGTTAGGCTAGCTAAACGGAATTTATTGTCACAATTTCGAAATTTAGCTTTATCAGACCCCCCCAGTTACCACTAGCGGAATTCCTAATACTGTAATGACTACCGTTCCAGTTTCAGTAAGTCCAATTGGTTTTCAATTTAGTACTTGTAATATTCCTAGCTTAAGGTTTAATACAATGCCAACTAGTATTAATCCCTTCTCTATTGCGCCCACACCAAGGCTTATACCTAATACACATGTCCCTGTTAGTGTCATAAGTTCTGTGTCGTCCAATATGAACGCTAGGCCTACTTCTACTTATACCACTTCAGTGTTTGGGCAACAACTAGTCGTTACTACAAATATATACCCATCCACTAATCTTTTTAGTAGTACCTTTACGACATCCTCTGTGTCACCCATGCTAGGCCACATTCCTAATATTTCTGGTCCTTCACCAACTGTTCCTTTCAACGGAACTTTACCAGTAAGGGGTGGTGGGTCTCTAGCAACCTATGGACCTTTGTCATCGACACCAGTTAATGCTTTTCTGCCTACACATACTCCAGTAGATCCTAACATTGCAACCTTAAATACACAATAAGCTGCATTAACCAATTTAGTGGCAACTTATATGGCTTCTAGTAACTCCAACGTTCAGAATTCTACTCTTACATCTAACGCTGCCACCTATCATCGGGTAATTAAACCGGATTTTAAGTATAATGGTAATTTTGCTGAAGCCGCAAACTTCCTTTACCAATTGGATGGTTTCCAGTTACTTCATTCATTAAGTGATGTAGAAATTTTAAGGTTAATGCCTACATTATTAGTAGACGAAGCGCGAGTATGGTATAGACAGGAGCGATTGGCTGGGGAAGGTTCATTAGTTAACTTTAAACGTAGATTTCAAGATTATTTCATGTCAGATGATAAACAAAGGTTTATGAAGACTGAATTAATCACCACTAAACAAAAGCAGGGGGAAAGTGTAGTTCAATTTATAGAACGGGTTCAAAATATGAACTTTTCATTGCGCGAACCGCTTATTGATCTTGAACTTCTTCCCTTATTAGAAGAAAATTTCCTCCCTGATATTAGCCTGTATTTGCAGAGAAACTATGATACTATTTCTGAGCTAAGTCTCCATGTTCAAAGAATTGAATCTAGACTTAATGCTTGTCGTAGGGATTCTAGAGTTTCCTCTAAAATTACCAGAAGTGAGAGTAGTTCTCGAAGTAAGCCTACTGTTTATAGTCAGGATACCCGAACAGAAAGTAGTTCGTCTAGTGGCTCTAGTAGTATGACTCCTAGATGCCACAAATGTGGGAAATTAGGGCACATTAAGCCAAACTGTCATGAGTCGAAAAGAAATCCACCTAATTCTCCTCCAAAGTCTAGGACCAGTAAGAAAAAGAAGGGAAACTAGGGGGCAGGAAGGATGATGGAGGGTCCCTTTCTTGCCAGGATAACATCCCTCCCAATTCTCATATTCTTGCTTCTTCAAGTGTCTCTCCTCAGACTAGTTTGTCATTTGCCCTACCTTTGAAATTTCCCAATACTAGATTGATATTAGCTCGTGTAGGTCAGGGTTCCGATTCTAGCTTTATTTCCACCAAGGCTTACCTCGATGTACAGTCGCCGCAATTAAAAACTTTCTCTCTTGCGACGTCTTGTTTCAATCATAAGCCGCAAATTATTGATCTGATACGATGGGTATAAAAAAACGGATCTTATATTGTTGTTTCAATAAATTTTTTACTAAGCGTTTTTTTAACACTCTCCGCTTTCCATTTCCAACTGCTAAATAGGGGGTTTTGAATGATTGGGATGATTTTAAAGAGAAGGTGAACAGTTGAGCATAGCTCGTCCGAATTACCGAATGACATTCCAGTAAGGGGAGAGTGATTTTAATTGCAATTTTCCGAATACACGTCCCCCACGGAATCAATGCCATGAGCCATATTCTTATGGATAGAGATACCCTTTAATGTTGCACAAAGATATAATCAACAATTGTGGAATGAAACTTCAAATCTTCCTCCGTTGAAGATATGGCCACGGGTGCGACATTCTGTTCCACTATGGTTCGCAAATGCCAGGGGGTGGACAAAGATTTCTATCTAGATTAGTGGGCGATTCTTGATGTCAGATTCAACATAAGTCTGCACGAACGTTTGGTTGAAAACGGCGCATTTCGGAGAGAATAGTCTAGAAATTCAATGGCCAACCAATTCCCTCAATATGTCACCCATTGAAAACCGCTTGGTATAGGAAATAAAGGTTCACTGAAAAGGAGAATACCCACATTCAAAGAATAGCATGGGTCGCAAAGTGGTGTCTACATTTGAGAAAGTGGTTGTACTCATTGTCTTCAACTAATTGGGATTCGCCATAATCAAGATGACGAACCTTTCTCAAGAAACCCTTTATTTACAATGCGAAATTATTATTATACTAAAGTTCCACTAGTCTTAGCAGTGTATCCGATGGCAAATTATGGTATTTTTGACAATCAATGGAATCTGCTGAGCTGCACGAAGTATTATATCCTTGAAGGTTAAGTAAGGACGCAATTAATGCAGAGTGTGTATATATTTTATTGAGAACAACAACCAACATAACAAGTTAAATAAAGAATAAAGACACTTTGCTAATTACTATAAAAATATTTATTCTTAATTATGAACATGGTTAGGATAAATACATTTATACGTTTTCATTTTTAATTTCATTATGCGATTAATATTTGATAATTTTCCCGTTGGCGTTTACAACCTGTTACATTCTCTGCGGCATTGACGAAAACAGATTGCTTATATAATTGGGCCGCTCACCAACCTCTTCCCATGCGGTCTGGATGATGGTGAATAGTTCGTCCTTATCATTGGGAATTATATTGTTCTGGGATACAATCCTTTTCATTATCGCCCAGACGTTTTCGATTGGAGATAAGTCGGGTGAATTTCTTGGCCAGTTCATTAGATCTATTTCCCGATTGGAGATAAGTCGGGTGAATTTCTTGGCCAGTTCATTAGATCTATTTCCCGATGATTCCATTCAAATACGCCATGGTTGCACGTATTACATAGACATCAGGTACACGTTCAATAGACCCGTAAGTTGATGGATTTAGTTTTTTTTTTGGCAAAGAAAAACTGAAACTGGTTACTGCGAGGGTTTATTTCTGATTGTGTTGATTTTCTGCGATTTATGGAAAGAGAAAAAATGTAAGCTAAACTAGAAATGGCACCTTATAGTGTCGTGGTCACTGTATTTTGCGTGTATTGAATTGGGCATGGATTTCTCCAGTTTATGTGACACTCTTCGTAACTGTATAGTGTATGCGAGCCAATGTATAGAGTAGAGAGAGGATTAGCAGATGTATCCCTCACTCTAGGCGCGCTTATTATTATTATTATTATTTAATTGTATAATTATTATTATTATTAATTGTTATAATTATTATAATTAATTGTTATAATTATTATAATTAATTGTTATAATTATTATTATTTTTTTAATATTACATTATTATCCGTTTTTTGTTCTCATATTACTGTACTCCCTTAGAGTCTTTCCGTAACATGCCTAATGTATCGATTTACGATGTTCACACATACGTCACAATTGACTTTGTGAACAACACATTCAAATAAATATATTTTGTAAGAGGGGATACAGTACGCGCCTGGTAGGGGGATGACACTGAGCTAATAGAACAAATATATGTTAGAATATAGATATTTCGAGTATCCACAAGTCACGTGCAACCATGGCGTATTTGAATGGAATCATCGGGAAATAGATCTAATGAACTGGCCAAGAAATTCACCCGACTTATCTCCAATCGAAAACGTCTGGGCGATTATGAAAAGGATTGTATCCCAGAACAATATAATTCCCAATGATAAGGACGAACTATTCACCATCATCCAGACCGCATGGGAAGAGGTTGGTGAGCGGCCCAATTATATAAGCAATCTGTTTTCATCAATGCCGCAGAGAATGTAACAGGTTGTAAACGCCAACGGGAAAATTATCAAATATTAATCGCATAATGAAATTAAAATGAAAACGTATAAATGTATTTATCCTAACCATGTTCATAATTAAGAATAAATATTTTTATAGTAATTAGCAAAGTGTCTTTATTCTTTATTTAACTTGTTATGTTGGTTGTTGTTCTCAATAAAATATATACACACTCTGCATTAATTGCGTCCTTACTTAACCTTCAAGGATATAATACTTCGTGCAGCTCAGCAGATTCCATTGATTGTCAAAAATACCATAATTTGCCATCGGATACACTGCTAAGACTAGTGGAACTTTAGTATAATAATAATTTCGCATTGTAAATAAAGGGTTTCTTGAGAAAGGTTCGACATCTTGATTATGGCGAATCCCAATTAGTTGAAGACAATGAATACAACCACTTTCTCAAATGTAGACACCACTTTGCGACCCATGCTATTCTTTGAATGTGGGTATTCTCCTTTTCAGTGAACCTTTATTTCCTATACCAAGCGGTTTTCAATGGGTGACATATTGAGGGAATTGGTTGGCCATTGAATTTCTAGACTATTCTCTCCGAAATGCGCCGTTTTCAACCAAACGTTCGTGCAGACTTATGTTGAATCTGACATCAAGAATCGCCCACTAATCTAGATAGAAATCTTTGTCCACCCCCTGGCATTTGCGAACCATAGTGGAACAGAATGTCGCACCCGTGGCCATATCTTCAACGGAGGAAGATTTGAAGTTTCATTCCACAATTGTTGATTATATCTTTGTGCAACATTAAAGGGTATCTCTATCCATAAGAATATGGCTCATGGCATTGATTCCGTGGGGACGTGTATTCGGAAAATTGCAATTAAAATCACTCTCCCCTTACTGGAATGTCATTCGGTAATTCGGACGAGCTATGCTCAACTGTTCACCTTCTCTTTAAAATCATCCCAATCATTCAAAACCCCCTATTTAGCAGTTGGAAATGGAAAGCGGAGAGTGTTAAAAAAACGCTTAGTAAAAAATTTATTGAAACAACAATATAAGATCCGTTTTTTTATACCCATCGTATCAGATCAATAATTTGCGGCTTATGATTGAAACAAGACGTCGCAAGAGAGAAAGTTTTTAATTGCGGCGACTGTACTTGTGGATGCTTGTTGGTACTTGTGGATGCTTGTGAGTGCTTGTAGGTGCTTGTGGGTACTTTTGGGTGCTTGTAGGTACTTGTGTGTGCTTGTGGGTGCTTGTAGGTACTTGTGGGTGCTTGTAGGTACTTATGGATGCTTGTAGGTGCTTGTAGGTACTTGTAGGTACTTGTGGGTGCTTGTAGGTGCTTGTAGGTACTTGTGGGTGCTTGTAGGTACTTGTGGGTGCTTGTAGGTACTAGTGGGTGCTTGTAGGTACTTGTTGGTGCTTGAAGGTACTTGTTGGTACTTGTGGGTGCTTGTGGGTACTTGTGGGTGCTTATGGGTACTTGTGGGTGCTTGTGGGTACTTGTGGGTGCTTGTGGGTGCTTGTGGGTGCTTGTGGGTACTTGTGGGTACTTGTGGGTGCTTGTGGGTACTTGTGGGTGCTTGTGGGTACTTGTGGGTGCTTGTGGGTGCTTGTAGGTGCTTGTGGGTCCTTGTAGGTACTTGTAGATGCTTGTAGGTACTAATGGATGCTTCTAGGTACTTGTGGGTGCTTGTAGGTGCTTGTAGGTACTTGTGGGTGCTTGTAGGTACTAGTGGGTGCTTGTGGGTACTTGTGGGTGCTTGTGGGTGCTTATGGGTACTTGTGGGTGCTTGTAGGTACTTGTGGGTGCTTGTGGGTGCTTGTAGGTGCTTGTAGGTGCTTGTGGGTGCTTGTAGGTGCTTGTGGGTACTTGTGGGTGCTTGTAGGTACTTGTGGGTGCTTGTAGGTACTTGTGGGTGCTTGTAGGTGCTTGTGGGTACTTGTGGGTGCTTGTGGGTGCTTGTGGGTACTTGTGGGTGCTTGTGGGTACTTGTGGGTGCTTGTGGGTACTTGTGGGTGCTTGTGGGTACTTGTGGGTGCTTGTGGGTACTTGTGGGTGCTTGTTGGTACTTGTGGGTACTTGTGGGTACTTGTGTGTGCTTATGGGTACTTGTGTGTGCTTATGGGTACTTGTGGGTGCTTGTGGGTACTTGTGGGTGCTTGTGGGTGCTTGTAGGTGCTTGTGGGTGCTTGTAGGTACTTGTAGATGCTTGTAGGTACTAATGGATGCTTGAAGGTACTTGTGGGTGCTTGTAGGTGCTTGTAG
>JAEQBA010001842.1:0-11894 GCA_019434445.1 Phalangium opilio | reverse complement strand
GGTAGCTTGTAGGTACTTGTAGATGCTTGTAGGTACTAATGGATGCTTGTAGGTGCTTGTGGGTGCTTGTGGGTGCTTGTGGGTACTTGTGATACTTGTGGGTGCTTGTGGGTACTTGTGGGTGCTTGTGGGTGCTTGTAGGTGCTTGTAGGTGCTTGTGGGTGCTTGTAGGTTCTTGTAGATGCTTGTAGGTACTAATGGATGCTTGTAGGTACTTGTGGGTGCTTGTAGGTACTAGTGGGTGCTTGTAGGTACTTGTGGGTGCTTGTAGGTACTTGTGGGTGCTTGTAGGTACTTGTGGGTACTTGTGGGTGCTTGTGGGTACTTGTGGGTGCTTGTGGGTACTTGTGGGTGCTTGTGGTACTTGTGGGTGCTTGTGGGTACTTGTGGGTGCTTGTGGGTGCTTGTGGGTACTTGTGGGTGCTTGTGGGTACTTGTGGGTGCTTGTGGGTGCTTGTAGGTGCTTGTGGGTGCTTGTAGGTACTTGTAGATGCTTGTAGGTACTAATGGATGCTTGTAGGTACTTGTGGGTGCTTGTAGGTACTAGTGGGTGCTTGTAGGTACTTGTTGGTACTTGTGGGTGCTTGTAGGTACTTGTTGGTACTTGTGGGTGCTTGTGGGTACTTGTGGGTGCTTGTGGGTACTTGTGGGTGCTTGTGGGTACTTGTGGGTGCTTGTGGGTACTTGTGGGTACTTGTGGGTACTTGTGGGTGCTTGTGAGTGCTTGTGAGTGCTTGTAGGTGCTTGTAGGTGCTTGTGGGTGCTTGTAGGTGCTTGTGGGTGCTTGTAGGTACTTGTAGATGCTTGTAGGTACTAATGGATGCTTGTAGGTACTTTTGGGTGCTTGTAGGTACTAGTGGGTGCTTGTAGGTACTTGTTGGTACTTGTGGGTGCTTGTAGGTACTTGTTGGTACTTGTGGGTGCTTGTGGGTACTTGTGGGTGCTTGTGGGTACTTGTGGGTGCTTGTGGGTACTTGTGGGTGCTTATGGGTACTTGTGGGTACTTGTGGGTGCTTGTGAGTGCTTGTGAGTGCTTGTAGGTGCTTGTGGGTGGTTGTAGGTGCTTGTGGGTGCTTGTAGGTACTTGTAGATGCTTGTAGGTACTAATGGATGCTTGTAGGTACTTGTGGGTGCTTGTAGGTACTTGTAGGTGCTTGTAGGTGCTTGTGGGTGCTTGTAGGTACTTGTAGATGCTTGTGGGTGCTTGTAGGTACTTGTAGATGCTTGTAGGTACTAATGGATGCTTGAAGGTACTTGTGGGTGCTTGTGGGTACTTGTGGGTGCTTGTGGGTGCTTGTGGGTGCTTGTGGGTGCTTGTAGGTGCTTGTGGGTGCTTGTGGGTGCTTGTAGGTGCTTGTGGGTGCTTGTAGGTACTTGTAGATGCTTGTGGGTGCTTGTAGGTACTTGTAGATGCTTGTAGGTACTAATGGATGCTTGAAGGTACTTGTGGGTGCTTGTAGGTACTTGTGGGTACTTGTGGGTGCTTGTAGGTACTTGTGGGTACTTGTGGGTGCTTGTGGGTGCTTGTGGGTGCTTGTGGGTACTTGTGGGTGCTTGTGGGTACTTGTGGGTGCTTGTGGGTGCTTGTGGGTACTTGTGGCTGCTTGTAAGTACTTCTGGTTGCTTGTGGGTACTTGTGGCTGCTTGTTGGTACTTGTGGGTACTTGTGGCTGCTTGTTGGTACTTGTGGCTGCTTGTTGGTACTTGTGGCTGCTTGTTGGTACTTGTGGGTGCTTATGGGTACTTGTGGGTGCTTGTGGGTGCTTGTGGGTACTTGTGGATACTTGTGGGTGCTTGTGGGTACTTGTGGGTGCTTTTAGGTGCTTGTGGGTGCTTGTAGGTACTTGTAGATGCTTGTAGGTACTAATGGATGCTTGTAGGTGCTTGTGGGTGCTTGTGGGTGCTTGTGGGTGCTTGTGGGTACTTGTGGGTACTTGTGGGTGCTTGTGGGTACTTGTGGGTGCTTGTGGGTGCTTGTGGGTACTTGTGGGTACTTGTGGGTGCTTGTGGGTGCTTGTGGGTGCTTGTAGGTGCTTGTAGGTGCTTGTGGGTGCTTGTAGGTTCTTGTAGATGCTTGTAGGTACTAATGGATGCTTGTAGGTACTTGTGGGTACTTGTGGGTGCTTGTGGGTACTTGTGGGTGCTTGTGGTACTTGTGGGTGCTTGTGGGTACTTGTGGGTGCTTGGGTACTTGTGGGTGCTTGTGGGTGCTTGTGGGTACTTGTGGGTGCTTGTGGGTGCTTGTAGGTGCTTGTGGGTGCTTGTAGGTGCTTGTGGGTGCTTGTAGGTACTTGTAGATGCTTGTAGGTACTAATGGATGCTTGTAGGTACTTTTGGGTGCTTGTAGGTACTAGTGGGTGCTTGTAGGTACTTGTGGTACTTGTGGGTGCTTGTAGGTACTTGTGGGTACTTGTGGGTGCTTGTGGGTACTTGTGGGTGCTTGTGGGTGCTTGTGGGTGCTTGTAGGTGCTTGTAGGTGCTTGTGGGTGCTTGTAGGTTCTTGTAGATGCTTGTAGGTACTAATGGATGCTTGTAGGTACTTGTGGGTGCTTGTAGGTACTAGTGGGTGCTTGTAGGTACTTGTGGGTGCTTGTAGGTACTTGTGGGTGCTTGTAGGTACTTGTGGGTACTTGTGGGTGCTTGTGGGTACTTGTGGGTGCTTGTGGGTACTTGTGGGTGCTTGTGGGTACTTGTGTGTGCTTATGGGTACTTGTGTGTGCTTATGGGTACTTGTGGGTGCTTGTGGGTACTTGTGGGTGCTTGTGGGTGCTTGTAGGTGCTTGTGGGTGCTTGTAGGTACTTGTAGATGCTTGTAGGTACTAATGGATGCTTGAAGGTACTTGTGGGTGCTTGTAGGTGCTTGTAGGTACTTGTGGGTGCTTGTTGGTACCAAAAACATCTCTGTAAAAATATGCCAAGTTGTTTTGCCGTAAAAAGAAGTGAGATCTAAAATACGGCCAAGTTATTATCTCCAGGTGAACCAACATTTTATTCGACTTAAAACTTCTCAAGAATGTTTCTCTGACTTGGCCATTAGCATTCCAAACTTGCATCCTTCTTCTTTGCACCCGTGAAGGTTAATAACGGAAATTACAAGTTTAACCACAAAGGCTTATCAAGAATATTTAACCAATTTGATTTAATATTTTAATTTCGATCCATATCTGGAATTAAACGAATCCTTGATATGCAAATGGCCAAGTCAGAAAAACATTCTTGAGAAGTTTTAAGTCGAATAAAATGTTGGTTCACCTGGAGATAATAACTTGGCCGTATTTTAGATCTCACTTCTTTTTACGGCAAAACAACTTGGCATATTTTTACAGAGATGTTTTTGGTGAGATTGGTTTTTCCCAACAAATTCTCAAGAAACTTCAAATATATAATTTATAACTCATATTTAATCGTTTCCAAGCGTTTTTATTAGTTTGCCCTTAAAAATTACACCCGGCATAACGTTTAATTTTTTGCTAACCCTTCATAGATGGCATTATTATTATAGATTGCTGTAGCTCCGCGTCAACCAATCAGAGAGGGACGAAGTCTCGCCAAAGTTCGAGGCAGCTAATGGCATAAGCGTCTAATGTACGTCCGTAATGACAGTAGTAACATTTTATAATTTATCAACGCTTTTTCCCAGTACAAACACCAAAAAACTTCAGAAACATAATTATTCATTAATATTTAATCATTTCCAAGCGTTTTTACCAGTTTGCACGCTATATTACGAGCTGGAATAACGATTTTATTTTTGCTAACCATTTTTGTGTGCTTAAAGGAAAAGCGTTCTTGCAGGGGAACTATAGGGGGAGGGGAGGTATTACAAACCAAAATTAAAATATTCAATAAAATTGGCTTTTCCCAACAATTTCTCAGGAAACTTCAAATACATAATTTACAACTCATATTTAATCGTTACCGATCGTTTTTATTAGTTTGCTCGCCAAATTTACACCCGGCATAACGTTTTAGTTTTTGCTAACCCTTCCTAGATGGCTGTACCTCCGCAGAGGAATGAAGGCTCGCCAAAGTTCGAGGCAGCTAATGGCATAAGCGTTTAATGTACGTCCGTAATGACAGTAGTAATATTTTCTAATTTATCAACGCTTTTTCCCAGTACAAATACCGGAAAACTTTATAAACATAATTATTGATTAATATTTAATGATTTCCAAGCGTTTCTACCAGTTTGCACGCTATATTACGAGCTGGAATAACGATAACCCCCCCTCTCGCGTCTACAATATTAAAGTGGTCCTTGGGACAAGTGACCCTTTCTCCATGCAAGTAGTAAACTTTAAAAGTAGAAACCAGGGCTGTACAAAATTATTTAATAAATACTTTATGAATATGCACAAGTAAAATTTACATTTTTTTTTTGGAAATTAATGTAATGAAAGTTTTGTTAGTTTTAAGAACTCGCTAATAAATTAATGTCAGTTTTAGTGAACGAAATAAGTTATTTAAAAAATATTTGGTTTTTAGTATGGTCTTTAAGCGTCCATAGTAGTTTTTCTTCGTTGTTTTACTTACTTTCTGGCCAACTGGTGGAGTTTGACTCTGCAACGCTTTCCACGATTATACTTGCTTTTCTCTTTTGTTTAGCTCGCTTTAATTATCTTCTTGCTTTAGATTTTGCGTTTAAGGTTAATCCCGAAGCAAGGTCAGTGCTATTTCGAGGAGGAAGAATTGTTTTGGTAATTATTGTATTCTTGTTAAATATTTATATACCTGATTTCGACCTCTCTGTAAGACTACCTGATAACTTTCATGTAGGCCTAAACAGTAATAAATGATGTATCCTACAAGAATGTTTACACTACGTTACTCTATTTATGATAGCATGTTAATTAAAAGTTCATTGGAATACCCGAAACCCTCGCAATATTTTGTTCATTATTAGAATTTGAACATCTAGGCTCCATTTACCCCTTCCCCCCCCCACACTTTTTTTTACAGTAAAGTTTTAAGGTTTTGCCTATATTATTGAAAATTGAGCGAAATAGGGGAATGGTTTTTATATTGAATTAGTACTTGTACATTGTATATTTTGTATTTTTGTAACAGGTTTTGCGCTATTTTTTTTATACTAAAAAAATGGAGGACCAAAACTGTGACGGAATGGCCAAGCCAACCGTCTTGAACTTTGATAATGGGAGTGGTACGGAACAACCGATCACTTATCCCACAAACGTCCAACCCATACAAAATATGGGTATGGTTCATCAAAATTACGACGTAATCGTCAATCCAACAGTCGTAAGACTAGTAATGGGCGTGGTACGAAACAACCGACCACAGACTCGACAAATGTCCAACCCATAGAAAATATGGGTATGGTTCAACAGGACTACGACGGTATGGTCAAGCCAACCGTCCAAAACACTGCCAATGGGCGTGGTACGGAACAAACGACCACAGGCCCGACAACTGTCCAACCCATAGAAAATATGGCTATGGTTCATCAGAACCACGAAGGAATGGTGAAGCCAACAGTCGTAAAGACTGGTAATGGGCGTGGTACGGAACAAACGACCACAGACCCGACAACTGTCCAACCCATAGAGAATATGGGCACGGTTCATCGAGATAGTCATGTGATTCATAAGGCAACTTCACATACTGACAATGAGATTGGTACAGAACCAACGACTACTAGCCACGAAAACGGCAAATTCATAAAAAGCATTGTAAAAAATTATGGTTTATTGAAAAAATCCAATTTGAGCGCAGTTATCCCTGAAAATAAAGGACCATGTGAAAACGATACTTGGAATGTTTTAAAGACACCTTATGCACACCGTAAAAAGCCGGGAGCTCCACTTCGCGAATATGACATTAATCATAGAGCTTCTGAAATAAGGCATGAATTGATGTCGAAAGAATCGAAAAAAAAAACGTATAATCAGTGATAAACTTTTGCGCGAAATTTCTATGAAAGGTAATGAACAGGCGACTGAAGAAACACTTTCCCACCCATTTGATACCATTGTAATAGATATTGACTATGATAACTTATTTAAGAGGCCAATGATACAATCTGAAGGATCAAGATTTCTAGATTCACTGGAATATAAAGTGCCGTTATTAGATAAATTCTTTGTGCAGCTGTTTGAAACGTTTTTGGAAGAATTGGACGTGAAACTATTCCTAGAAGCATTTGGATGGGGTATTTACGATACTGAAGTTCTTATGAAACAAAGTCATTTTAAAACTGATATCCCTGTTAATACAGTTGTTGGCGTTGATTCAAAAATTGTTGAAATTATGCGATTGATATTCGACTTTCTAATTCCGCTATTTCATGCAAAAACCAATGTATTATTGGATTCTGACCACGTTAAAAAATTTGCACATAACGATGTTTTGATTTCAATCGTCTCAAATATCTCGATAAGAAATGTGAATATAATTCAAATAAATATAGAAATGAAACACGAGGTTTTCAAAGAGAGTTGTTTGAAATTATGGACAAAGAAGCGGTAACTTTGAGTAAGAATAAACATGAATTGGGGAAAACGAACGACAAAAAGACAACTTTTACAATATTGAAGGAGCAAAATTCCAATTCTAAATTTCAGTTATACGACGTAGATAGTATTGCAGAATCAACCTTCACTTCATGGTTGCTGAAACTAAATGTCCAAGAGACTTTGGATATGTACGGACCAGACGTGCTTGCTAATGTCGCGATAATGAGAAAGTGGCGCAATTCTAGAATATTCGTACCAAATCAAGACAATAATATTTCTAGAGTTGCTGTTGCATTTTACGACATTTTGTCTGAAAGATTTGGGGCCGAAACACAAATAGTGTTAGATCCATTGTATTTCAATAACTTTGCTTATAACGAAACACTAATTTCGCTTGCCAGTAGATTTATTGCAAACGCAAAAACATATGATACGTTTGAAGCTAAAGATAAAGCAAAAGAAATGAAACGGCTATACATGGAAAAACGTAAAATATTACCATCTACACACATTGATAAAAATAAAGGTCTTGAAAATGATACACAAGATAAATGTGTCAGTGTAACCGAAAATGAATACATTATGTATTCTAACTTTTCAACGTAGCTACGCAAGTGGATAAAACGGAAACAAGTATTGGAACTGTCACACCTTTATGTAACGAAAAAGGAATAACAGAACCAATTTATTTTGGAGGTGATAATTTAACTTTCCAAGACTCGCAAATAACGGAGGATAAAGAACCTTCTTCGGAGTCTCGACCAAAATATACCAAATTAGTTGAAAATGCGCAAAATACAATTTGGGGAAAATCAGAATTTGATTATGCGTCTGAAGTTACAAATAGAGCAAAAATATTTAAACAGCTATGCATCGAAAAACCTAAAATTTTACAAGAAACCCAGATCGATGAAAATGAAGCCATTGGGAATGCTGCACCAGATAAATGTGCGAGTTTATCTGAAACTGAACACATTGGGTATTCTCATGTTTCAAACGTATCAACGGAAGTGGATTTAACGGAAAAAAGTATTAGAGCTGTCTCACCTATATGTAATGAAAAATGCATAACGGAACCAATTTACATTGTAGACGAGGCTTTAAGTTTAGACTCTAAATTAAGGGAAGTCAAAGAAACTTCCTTGGACTCTCCACCAAAATACACCGAACGTATTCAAACTATACAAACCGCAACTTCTGTAGAATCAATACAAGAATCCGAAATTATTAACTATGGTATATATCGTAGAGATTTCCATGGTAAGCTCAAGAACGTTGAGTTAAATGAAATTCTCCATTCTTGTTTGGAGGAGAAATTTAATGGAAATGTATTGGAAACGTCAATCCCGGAAAATATAAAACCCAAAGGTGGTGATATTTTCGTGTTTCGCGTTCCAAAGGAAAAGGCCACTGAGGTCATTAATTCTGATAGAATTTATTGGAGGGTATACCCCAAAAAGAACAATAATCAACCAATTTCTAGGTGTTTCTATTACTTAAGGCCGGATAATACTACAAAATACGACTCTAGATTCAGCAAAGTTGTTTACCAACTGAAGGAAAACCGAAATGAGACTCTGGTGCCTATTATAGTACAGTACATTGGAGATGAAACATTGGTCCAACGTCATAAGAGTAATAAAAGTGTTCTACAAAAACCATGTAAACAAATTGAAAAACCTGTTGTGCACACGGAAAAGGAGAATAATGTTGAAAAACAAGAAGAGTGTAATGATCAATTTAACGAAAAATCCACTTCAGAAAAAATTATTTCTTCCAACAACTTCTCAAATTTGATAAGCTTAGCTGTGGGTCCTCTCAAAGGCGTAATAAAGGAAATTACAATTTTTAAAGGTGAACTTATGGTTATTTTCGGTCATGCAGAGAGCGAAAATCTTGCTAAGTCACTGCTTAGGACTACTTCAATTTACAGAGAAAGAATAGCGATCAAATTCTGTACCTTATGCGATTTGGGTGAGCTAAGTATTTCTGGAATATCGATGGCAAATTACTATCTGCAGAGTCATCCAGAATTTCCAGTTTTATTTATTCTACATGAGAAAAAATGTGACATCGACACTTTAAAACATTTTTTTGTTAATTTTGTTGTTCCTTCTCTGGAGTTAAACAAGTGTAAAAAACAAATAACCGTTTTATATGATAGAGAAGGATTATTTGATAACATGAATCACGGTTGCAAAAATTTAATTCAAAGTTTAAAAATAAATGATGTTCTGGATTTAAATTCTAAATTCAAGTCAGACTTGGTAAATAACGCTCAAATGTTAAAAGGAGACGAAGTTGTTTTGTGTTGCACCCTTTTTCAAATGGGAGTTCTTATGGAATTTAATGAACAATATTACGAATTTGGAATACAAAATCTTTGTATGAATCTTCCAAAATATCAGCGGTTCCCTAAAGAAAATGTTGTGGATTTCGTCATTTCTGGCAAATTTACTAAACAATTGAAACCCTTCGTTAGTGGTAAGAAAATTGAAACAATGGCTGCTCAATGCATTGCGAATAACACGGTTAGCTATGAAAAAACCAGCAAATGCTATTTGATTAGAAACCCAATGGGTGAAAAAATTAATATCGTCAATCTTGAACAATACTATTGTTCTTGTAATTATTCACCAAACTGTTACCACATTCAAGCGGCGAAACTCTTCCAGGAACAGAATTTGGATCTAAATCTGGAAGACGTAGATGATGAGCAGAATCTTCACTACGCTTTGGATAAGCTTACATGGAAGAGAAAGGGTAATTAATCCTCTGAGATCAATTCAAAGTCTCCCACCTTTAAGGTGAAAAGGAGAAAACCTGTTACTCATTCAACTCCAATAAAAAGTTCCAATTGTAACACATCAGACGCAAAAAAAAAATTGCAGTATGAGGTTAATGGAAAAGCATTAATGCAGCAGGAAGAGCAATCCATTACGATGAAATCAGATTTGACTAACCATCCAAATATTAAAATTATGGAAACCAAAAAACTTGTTATCCGTTTTTGCTGCATTGAAAATCACTTGGCATTAGAACATTTTGATTGTCAGGGAATGTGTGAGGCAAATTTTGAAAAGGATAATTTTCAACAATCACTTTTACCCCAGAATTATATAGATGGTGGTTTGCTAAGTAAAGCAATGATTGTTTTATTAAAGGTTTACCACAATGAAAATAAGTACATATTTCTGACACCGACTGTTTACCAATATTTGTTTCTCAATGAGGCACAACAAAGCGTAGATATGGTCTTCCAATTTCTAAATAGACAAAACCCCATAGGTTCATGTAGGCGAAATATAGTTATACTTATACCTAGAAAACCAGGAATGCACGACCACTGGATGTTGGGTATCGTCACCAACACCTACATTCACATTTATGATTCAATTAACGTCAAAGATTATACTGGAAGTAGGCCACAAGTACTAAATGAGCATTTTGATAGAATGAGAAGAATAGCTAAAGAATATTTCAAAAGCGAAGGAATATTTCCTTGTAGGTATTTTAACGAAACACTACCGCAGCAACCAAACGGTTTTGACTGTGGTGTATATGTTTTAGCCTATCTCTCGTACGTTTGCAGAGAACTAGTAATAAGAGAATGGTCTCACATTGATAGCAATAGAGGTCGCCGATGGGCATATCATTTATCTCAAAATTTCGATCAAAATCGTGATCAATATAACGTATTGGAACAGGAATTATAAAAAAAAATTTAAATAACTACTTCTTAAAGTATATATAACGGATTAAATAAATAAACAAGGGCAAACATAGTTTTGCAATACTCCGTGTGGTTTACAATATGCTGAGGTTGTACAGCACCCAACATTCATCTAAGGTTATACGTGGCTCACGTACATTTAAAACGTATGTTGCGTGCCACATAAACATGAGAAATCTCTGCCCAATTCAATAGTCGGCGGAAACAGTGACAACGAAACTATAAGGTGTTATTTCTAGTTTGGCATATTTCTATTTCCGTTACCGATGTCAGTGTTATTTCTAAAGAAACCTCAAAATCGTTCCCACTGAGGGAAGGCTATCTGTACATATATACGTATGCGAAAAGTTGTTAATAGAGAGTTTAAGCATCCCCTATACGCGTACGTGTAGCCACCTTTGACAATGCATTGGTCTAATGCACTGTGGAAGGTAGCTACACGTACGCGTTTAGGGGATGCTTAAACTCTCTAATAATATTGTAAGACTGGTGGAAGTCAGGGACGATATATACTCATTCGGAACTATAAAAAAATGCCAAATTATTCATTTCCAGTACGAGTTTAACAATTATTAAAAACTTCTACAAACTCTTATAAGATACGTTTCACAAGTCCTTTTAGATCTCCACATTTATATTGAACTTCAATTACCATCCTCGTGTCACGATTTTTGAACTATCAAAACTGTCACTTTTACCAGCTTTTGATTGAATTATCCATGAAATCGCGTGCGCTATTCCCGTGCATCCAACGGCCCGACTTAACTACCAAATAAGTGTTTTGTACCACACGTAATAAAAACAGAGCTATGCAACGTAAAAACCCGTTATACATTAAAAATGATACGTATAACGGAATATCTGGTCATAGACTAAAAAAATTTGCTATAACGGAATAACAGGTCATGGACTAAATATTACACCCATGTAACGGAGACAAATAAGACAAAAAGCACTGATAAAACGAACATTACTTCCCTGTTTTTCTAGATTTAGTTCTTTTTTTTAATTTGAAATTATATTTTTGGCCTAAGTTTTCCACCATGTGGTTATGTAATAACTGTCAGCTTCTTGAGAAAAAGCGTTTCAAGTGAAAAAGAAGGTATGTAAAAACGTTAAAGGAACCTCAAGTTTATATGGATTTTTTCTTTGTTTTTTTTTAACCGCCGGTGCTTTACTATTTATTATATTTTAAGACTGTGTAAAAAAAATGTTAAATTTATATACTATATGCAAAACGTTATACGCCTATTCAAGGGCAATTTGTCTCGGCCATATTTTAGATCCCACTTTTGCTAAGAAATAGATTTCATTTTTAAAAATTCCAAGTTTTTACAAATTATTCCCAAATGCAACCACGCTATTGGGTACGTCGAGAATCTTTCTTACGCTTATTCCTACAGTGGTATCCTCAGTATTTGCTTCTCAAAGAGCCCCGTTTTATTACAGTCATTCATTCTCCCATCCTCTTTTTGCATCTACGAAAAGTGTCCAAGCGAAACTTTTTGGGTAGGGGTTAAATTCTATATATCTAGTTAATTACATTTTTGCATTTTGTCGGTCAGGCAATTTGGACTATTTTCAAATTGCTCTGTTATCTTTTGTATTGTATCTACACTTGGAAAGTTGGAACATTCGCGTCTTCGCTGTGACACTTAATGGTACCTGGTACCACTTCTTAAATGCTC
>JAEQBA010001841.1:70659-94975 GCA_019434445.1 Phalangium opilio | reverse complement strand
ATGTTGGAGAGATTAACTAATTTGATATCGGTTTGGTTGTTGAAATAGATTTGAGTATGGATCATTTGGCAACGCCGGCTGTTGGTAGCAAATCATTTCTAAAGCCATTATCCGTAAGGCAAAGGAATAGAAACAATAAAACATTTTTTGAGGAATTGTTTCATAATGACAGCAGCAATGATGTTATATCTGAAACTGTCAGTGAGAGCACTTTAGGCGATGTAAATTGTGTCCGTTATGAGAATGAGCTCGATAGAGAAGCTGAAAGTTCAGAATCCCTCATCGATCACAACACCTAGCTTATTAGAAACATACGAGGGTCAGTCAGAATTAGAAAGTGACTTTTCATGAATCAGAATTAGATGGTAACGAAATAAATGAAATCAATGAGGCCCCTAATAAACCACTTGACAATGACTTATTTGGGCCCTAAGAAATAGAATTACTCATACAGCATTGGATAATTTACTACTATTGTTAGGTAATCATGACCATGACCTACCAAAAGACAGCAGAACACTCTTAAAAACTGGAAAAAATGTTTCACTAGTTAAATCAATAGGAACCGGGAGAATTAGTTTACTTTGGGCTCAAAAAGGGACTGACAAAATTTTGTTACAAAATTATCTGTACAAACACGAAATTTCGTTTTCTGTTAATATCGATGGTGTTCCCATTTCTAAATGTAGAACACTAGAATTTTGGCTCAATTTTGGTTTCGGTATTCAATTTCGATATCGGGCTGGTGGGAAAGCTTTTATTGTTGCAATCTTTTGTGGTGATAAAAAACCCATGCCTTTAGAAGATATCTTAAAGAGTTTATCGGTGAGCTTCTTGATCTAGCGAAAAATGGTTTTAATCTTGGTGAGAATCGTTACCATGTAATTTGAAAGGCCCGTTTATATTAGACACTCCAGCCAAATCATTGTAAAACGAACCAAAGGCCATACTGGTTACAGCTCTTGTGATAAATGCACTGTTGAGGGAGAACACATTGACCGTAGGATGACCTTTTTAACCAACGGTTATAAATAAGTTAGACGAAGATCATCATTCAGCTGGGTTAAATTTCCCTCTTACAGAGCTAAAAATTGGAATGGTATCGCAGTATCCATATGACTATCTACATCTAGTATGTTTAGGTATTATGCGCAGACTGCTATATTTTTGGATGCGTTCTGGACCGTTTTCTGTGCGAATAGGGCAAAAAATATAGATTTAACATCTGAAAAACTGATTAGTGCTCCAAAATTTATTCCAAATGAGTTGCGCGTAAACCAAAAGCACTAAAGCACATATATAAATGGAAGGGAACAGAACTGAGACAATTTCTTTTGTATACATCACCTATTTTATTAATTGGTATACTTTGTGAAAATTGTCTCAAGCACTTTAGGCTATTTCATTGCGCTACTTATATTCTGTCTAGCATGTAACTATGTAGGACTCTTAACGGATATGCGTCAAAACTAATTGGAGTGTTTGTCAGCGAGAGTCCAAAGCTTTACGGTGATAAGTTTTGTATGTTATGAACGCATAGCGTAACTCATTTACATCTGGATGTATTGAGATATGGGCCGCTTGATGGTTTTAGTGCTTTTCGTTTCGAAAATGAACTACATTCATAAAGAAGGAACTTAGGACACCTAATAAGCCTTTGCAGCAAATATGCACAAGATTTACTGAGAATGAAAAATTTTAATTTGACTACTACTCTCAGAAATGGAGAAAATCACGTCATTAGACCTACAATTTCAACTATGAGAAACTTGGTTGTATTGAACTTCCCAAGAAAGGTCAATCATATAGAAAGGTTAAAACTGATAAGTTTGTAATATCATTAGTCTCGCTGATCGTGTATCTATGTAGTTTGAATGTGCTTTCTAGTAAATGGTCATTAGTGTTGTAGTTAATATTTTTTAGAAATGACAAGGGCGTGTTTATATTTGGGCGTATTTATAAAGTGATCAGAGACATTTTCGTATATCCGATGAAGTCATCCAAGCTGGGAATAGTTATAGTTTCAAATTTATCAAAAACAGTTCATGTTTACAACATCACTTGCATAAGCAAAAAGTGTGTTTCAATTCCTCATAAAGGAGGCGAAGTTGCTATTGTGGCAATGCTACATTATTAAAACGAAATTGGGTGAATAAAATAATTTTGTTCACGTCTTTCTTTAAAAATCACTTATTTTTACAAATAATAATTGAATGTTTTCGCTTCCTACTAGAAATACGCTGTGGGTCATTTTAAAGAAGATGATACGGTTGAAGTGGTGTTATCAATATGGCTAACAGAAGATGGCAAAAAATGTTATTATCCACCAAAGGGTCCATCATTTTTTTTTCGAGCATTTATAACTCACTGACTCCAGACAGCACTTGGCCTTTGTATAACGTTACTGTTGTATTGAAAACAAGTAAGAAAATGAATTTAAACTTCTACAGATTAGGAGGTTTGAGTTTTCTTTAATGACGTGTTATTTTAGACGATTATAAAAAGGCTATGGACAAAGTCAACCGAAGTAGGGACGAAGAAGACATTTCTAAGAGCACTGATAATGATGAAATCGAAGAGAGGCGAAACAAGAAGATAAATGACACAGATTTCGTGGATCCTTCCATGTATTGTGAAGAAGGTAATTTAAGTTTTTCTTTCTTTATTTGCTCGGTTAAATTTCTTTACATCTTAGATTTTGAGCAAATAAAAAGGGTTAGTAAAAAGACTGAAAAATATCAAGTACCAACTCCACCAATTTTTCCCAATCTGATAGTGAATGGTGAGTATTTTTTGTTTCATAAATGTATGGGAAAGCCTCAAAAACATACTCTGTTTAGGAGATAATTCATTGGAAGTGCCTCAGGAAGATGTTGAACTACTGGAAAAACAACACGCGGAACATATACCAAACGCCGAAAAGAATGGTATAAACTCCTGGAAAAAATAAGTATATATTTCTAAATTTTGATATAATTTCAGACGATTCCGGCAATGAAATTCCAAATGAGTGTCTAACTGATAAATTCGATAACAGTGGAAAAAGCCCATTGATTAAAAATTCAGGTCTAGGAAGCGATCTACCTAGCAATATCTTTCTGAAAATATAAACTGGACTGGGGCAAATGGAAAAATCCCTTTAAAAAATGAAACTAATTCAGGCGCTTAAAGGTATTCTTTCTTACTTTTTCAAATTTTAATAACCTTGATTTAGAGCTCCAAGAATTCATACTTTGCTTATGTATATTATATTTCAAAGTGTATGTGTAATTGTTTTATTGCTTTCATTAGATGCTGTTCGATCGAACCCAAAATGTGTAAGAGCGACTGACCATGAAATGGAAGAAATAATTCGGCACTAGGTTAGGCATTGTAAAGACCGTGATGGTGGTCGAAAGGAAAGGGCCCTTAAGCAAGTCCAAAAGTTGAAAAACACTTAATGACAACCTTTATCATTAAGTGGAAGACGATCATCATCATCATTATTTATGTCTATTTTTTGGGTTGGTGGAGGTGTTTATAATCGTACATGTATGACGCATTTATGCAAAATAAAACTTTTGAATTAAAAAAGTGTAATTATAAACCTATATTTTATGATCGGCAAACTGCCAAAAAAAACCGTAAACCTACCCTTAAAAGTAATTGAAAACGCTGACCAGTTTGATGTCGGAAAACTGCCTAAAGGGCCATTAACCGACCATTAAAAGTAATGAACAATACTGAGCAGTTTACAGTCGGTATAAAGATTCTTTGAACTTGTTAGCCAACTATTTTTGACTACGCTAGATATAGTTGCACCGACTCGCAGCCAACTAAATAAAGAAGGCAAATTCAATAAGCGAAATTGTTGACTTAAACGAGTTGGGGCACAGTCGATTAATGTCTAAAGCACAGTTCAGCCGACCCCCAAGTCGAAGGTTAATTTTAGTCGGCTAACATTCCAATTGTCACTTTACCGACCGTCCATAGGCTAGTCATTGCGTTGGACATGGATTTTGATGGGCCGACAATAAAACGCGGCAGCCCAGCCAACAGTTTTTTTATTAGTCGGCCCGACTGGTTTTTGCTACTGGGGATGTATCCAAGATGCACTTCTCGGCACTGAATTTGACGTCTCTGGATCGTAGAACATCATTTAGCTCCGGAACGTATAATCGATAACCATCTGCATTGTCTTCATAACCGACAATGATACCCTTGTAAGCTTTCTTGGATAGCTTCTTCCTCTTCTCCTTCGGGATATGGACATAGCAATCAGTCCCAAAAACTCGCAAGTGCTTTAGTGACGGATTTGGTTTGCCAGTCTATAACTCATATGGTGTTTTCCCAACCACATGAGTAGGAGCGGTGCTATTGAGGTTGTACGTCGCCGTGTTGATAGCCTCGGCCAATAGCTTGGAAGGTATATCCGGTTTTGAGTAGAGCATGGCACGAACTGACTCCATAATTGTCCGGTTCTCTCGTTCTGCAACCTCATTTTGCTGTGGAGTGTAAGGCATTGACGTCCGATGTTTCATGCCGATTTCTTGCGTCGGTATTTGTCGGAATGCCTCATTTACATATTCGGCACCATTGTCAGTTATGAGTTCTTGTACGGTATGATCGTAATTCTTGCAGAACGCAAGAAAATGCTTTTCTTCAACTTCAGACTTGTTTTCCAAGAAATACGTGATACGGATACCGGTGTATTCGTCTTTCAGTAGAAGATAGTAGAGTTTTCCCTTTATCAAAAGCGACATAGAAATGACAAAAAGTGTTGGACTTAACGGCTCAGCCTGCCTTTTACCGTAGAAAACATCACGTTTGAAGAGCTCCAAACGTTTTTAACCCTGTTCAAGCTATAGCCAATGAACGAGCTCCAAGTGGGTCGCACCCGTGACGTCAAGAGTTGGATTTTTTCCATATTCTCTCTAAGAAAGAAATCTCCCTTACAAGCTCTGTTCCGCCTGGCGGAGTTTTCCTCAGGTCGAGTGGCTGCCAGTCCTGGGAGTAAGTTTTTTTAACTGCTAGCCTGTTACGACCCCGCTCCCCGCTATTGTGTCGTCTGATCTCAGCGGTCTGTCTTACAGAATCGCGACAATATTTTTGTTAATTTTAAAGACAAGAGTATAATTTTAAAGTTTAAATTAGTCAACTTAAATCTTGTTATATCTCGAAAAATAGGTTCTAAGCGACGGGCAGCGCTTCGATTCTACCCAGTATAACTTTTATTTGAAATATACTGCTTCTAAATGTATTCAAACAGAGTTACAAAATGTTAGCCTAGGCTTAACAACAGCGATATGTCAAAGCCCTGTTGAGACTGTTGCTCAGTTAGAATTAAAGAATTCAATGCCTAAACGAATGATTAATTCCTCAACACAATATATATATAGCAAGTTCACACGCGAAAGAGAAATTCAAACAGACAACGTTGTAAATCCTAACCAAAATGAAAACCTCCAGACATTTTCACAACAAACACAAACTCTAAATAGTTTTGAAGTACGAGAAACAGAAACTGAATTTATTGGTACTCAGGTAAATGATGAAACCTGGAATGATATAAACATGTTTAAGACGCTCAAGAGGAAACGAACACAAATTGACAAGGAAACATAAGTCGATTTTTGTCTCCCGAGAGATAAAAGGTGTAAACTGTCAGAAAGTTTAGCCCTTTTGGCTCTTGAAAACTTCATATATAATTTAAATTGGCATAAGTAAATATAACCATAATTCAATACCTTTGTTACTGCATAAATTTCAGTCTATAATTTCTTTTAGCTAGTCTCAATATTATTTTTGCTCGGAATTACGATGGAATAATTGAACAAATTCAAGTAACGATTGTTGAAACGCTCATTGCTATATCATCTTCCTGCAGCGAATTTCCTGTTAAATTAATTTTTTCAAGTGGTGGTTAACTGTCTATAGACAGACTCTTCAAGCCGTTAGATAATATTCAGTATTTTGATTTTGCATCTGAGAAACTGGACGAGGAAGCTGTTAATAAAGCTCTAGCAGAATTAAATGGAAAGCACGTTTTTTTGCGGCATATCCAAGGTATTGTATAATCATTAAAATCATTGCGTACGTCTTTCGTTTTTGAAATTCTTGACTGGTTTAGATCGACTGCGATAGTATGGAAACAACCAAAAATTTATTGCGATTTGAAAATCCTGTGGAACGATTTCAATCTAAAGAGGGCCTATTATGGTCCATTCCACCTTCCAATGCTCCTAAAAACAAATTGAAAAACAAAATTTATATGTGCGGTAGAAGCCAGGCGCTTAACTGGTATGATTTTATAAATTTTAGTTGAGAAATTGCGTTCATAATTATCTCATACCTTATGTTTCAATTTACGGATTTATTATTAAATATATTAAGTACATTCTTCTATTAAATAGGTACTTAAAGGACCGAAAAGCTAAACAACACTTACTCTATCTCGCAAGGCAAAGAGGGCTACTACAAGTTCAAAATGCAAAATAAGTGTACTAACTCCTCGATCCAAAAGAAAAAGGATGAGAGAAAATAGGATTTATCGTTGCAAACTAAATAAAGAAATTAAAATGTTAGAGAGGAAGGTACAAGAAAATAGGGTTTACCTAAGTGAAAATCAGAGTAAAGAAATGTAAAATGCAATAAAGCAAATAGACAGCAAATTTCAAGATGAATTGGAAAAGGTACTCGGGGAAGTAAATTCTAAAAATCCAGCCTTGGGTTTAGAATTACGAAAACCTTGGAAAAAGGATGTGGAGCGGGAAACAAATGATTTTGCGAAAGATCAAGAAAGATGTACCAAAGGAAATCGGTGGAGCCCATTGACATACAGGATTGCGCTTAGTGTATATTCAAGGTCACCAGCAGCTTACGAAGCACTTTCGTCCTTGGACATCTTCAAACTACCAAGTGTTCATACCGTTAGAGCCAAAGCTCGTGAGATACCAAGCGAACAGTGGATAGATTTGAACATTTTAAGTGCGGAAGAGGAAAGGTTTGAAGCTCATTGCTTGAAGCAGATGGGTGACGTTAAACCTGTCAAAGAAGGCTTCCTGATATTAGATGAAGTCAAAGTAATTGGGAAACTACTTTGGAATTCCAAAAATGATCAGTTTATGGGCTCACAATTAAAACCAGAGGAACTGTCATCTTTAGAAGACTTATACAAGCATTCTAATACATCTGAAGTATTAGAAGCGGAATATACAAGCATTCTAATACATCTGAAGTATTAGAAGCGGAATATACAAGCATTCTAATACATCTGAAGTATTAGAAGCGGAATATACAAGCATTCTAATACATCTGAAGTATTAGAAGCGGAATATGTTTTGCAATTCCTGTTTAGATGTTCCACTACCAAGTTTGACATAATTGGTCCATGTTTTCCAAGCCCGTGTCCCATAGCATTATCTCTCAAACCATTACACGTGTGATCTGGGCTTTTCATAGTAGTAGTACATAAATGCCGATCCCAAAACAGTACAGTGGAAGGCAGGGAGGAGTGAGGAGTAGGATTAGGAGTGAGGAGTGAGGATTGGGGGATGGGAAAACAAGATGATTGGGGGAGACTTTGTACGTAAGCCTTTTGATTGACGCACCCCTCTATCGCACCTGCAAGGGGTGTTTTTGATTGACAGGTCAATGAAGCGTGTTCGATTCTCGGATGTAGAAGTACATACATTGGAGTATGAAGATAGGGTGAATTATGATTTAAGAAATAAACAGTATTTCAATATGTTAATTAGATTAAAATTTGAACCATTAATTTCTCCGGTATTAATCAAATGGTTAAGGGGGTATGAAACTCCAGATGACGTTGGGGGAAAATAAAGAATCCCCGTAAAAACCCAGCTCTACCGATTATTCTAGATCATTCTAGAAAAATTAAAATTCGCCCCGTAAAACCCAGGTTAACGTTGTTTAAGGTCATGACGTAAAATGTACAGTCAAAGTTGTAGATTGTTCGAGAATAATCTTCCCGAAAAAACCCACCATTAATGTACAGTCAAAGCTAGGATGATGATCTTATTAAATAGTATAAATAGCCAGGACCCCAAGTTAAACCACCATCACAATCTCACTCAAACTCGACGAGGAAGGAAGGAACAGCCACCAAGTACAATGTAAGTATAGTTTTTGTGGACTTGTTATTTTTAAAGCTATAGTTTGGATGTAAAACTTAGTTTTCTCCATTCGACAGAATGTCTGCCGTAGTGCTATTTCCCCTATCAGATGAGAAAGTAATTGAGGTTACCCCGAAGTTAGACGTACGACTAGGGTTCAAAGACAGTTCTACGGGACTCATACTTCACCAGTCCGATTTCCACGAGCTATACGCTAGGAAGAATGAAATATTCAAGTTCTTCGAAACCGACGACGCCCCGGAGACATCATGGTTCTTTACCGGTTCTGAAACGAAGCGTGTGGAGTTGCGAACATATCGAGACCGTAAGATTATAGACATCAGGGAACTATACCCTGGAACAGGTGCTATGTACGGCAAGTTCTTCCCAACAAAGAAGGGATTCGCCGTTGGACACTACCTTGCCAAGACGTTAATGGATACGTATAAAGACGTAGTCACATTTCTTAACGAGGCGAGTCGAGTACGTGTGTTATTAAAAAATTGTATTGTAGAACAATTGAAATCAAACATCCGTAAATGTTGTTACGGATGTAGTATTGATCACCCCTCTCAAACTCAACACGATTGTTTGAATGGGTGGGAAATGCGTGTTTCAATGAACTTTGACACCGCGATAAGTAATCTTGATTATGTTGAAATTTGTAAGATATTTACCCTAAGCACTTTTTTAAGTGACGAATTTTGTAAGTCTTTGATTGGTCAAATCGTATGTAATGCCAAAGAATATTTGTGAATAAAAAACAACTTGATTCTTAAAAAGTGATTCATTCCTTAAAATGGACTTCAGCTTACAACACCCATTTAATGGTCTCATAGCCGGGGCGACACAATCGGGAAAATCATACTTTGTAGCTAACCTTATAAAGTATAAAGATATATGTATATCACCCTCTCCAGATAGGATAATATGGTGTTACACTGAATATCAACCGAAATTATTTAATTCGTTATTTGATCACACGCCTTCTGTAGAATTTCACGAAGGTATATTAAATGTGAATATATTAGACCCCAATATCAAGAATTTTGTTATACTTGATGATTTACTTTGTGAAATATCTAATAACAAGGATGTAACAAATTTGTTCATACGGGGTTCGCACCATAAAAACACCTCTGTTTTTATTTTGATGCAAAATTTATATTTCCCGGGAAAGAAATTAGAACATTAAATTTAAACGCCCACTACTTGATAATATTCAAATCTCCTCGAGATAAATCGGCTATATTTCATTTAGCCAAACAGATTTGTCCCACTAATAGTAAATACGTTATCGACGCGTTCCATCAGGCAATTGCTAGAGATTTTGGGTATTTATGGGTTGATTTAAAGCCAACGACGTCAGATGATCATAGACTACGGACGGGACTCATACCGGGCGAAGAAGCTGCAGTCTATATTCCAAAATGAAAAGAGTGCATACGCATCAACATTTCTTAAAGTATTTGACTACTTGTAATGCGTGTCAAAGAAAATACGCTATCAAACACGCTAGTAATGACTCTATCAAGGCCATAGTGGAATGTTGTATAAATGTCCTACGCGGAAACGTGAAGTTATCAGATGACCAGAAGAAACTATTGAAGAAGCACTGTCTAATGTTACGGAAGTTATCTAAACAAAGCACCGTAGCAAAACGAAAAAAGATCCTTATTCAAAAAGGTGGTTTTTTACCTCTTTTGTTAGCACCCCTCTTATCACTTGTTAGCACTGCTGCTGGTGCAGATATAAGCAGAGCAATTAAAAATGGCTAGAAAGATGATTTTGGTACCTGAAGTGGTTTACCGCCGATTAAACTCGCAACCAAAAGTTGAACTTGGTGAAAATTTGGATACGAAGACTGTTTTGGTAGACAACAAATTGAACCAGACGCAAAAAGTTAACATGTACAATCATTTACTAACGAGTGCTATTAACAAAAGAAAAAAGAAAAAAACCTGTTAAACAACAGAAAAAGAAAGATTGGTATTCTGAAATAGCCATGACAATACCAGATTCACACCTCAAACCAGCCATTGCCCTATACAAGTGGATTGATATCAACTCCAAGATTAATTGGTCCCCAACGGGGAACTTATATACAGGGGACAACCAATCGTCGGGTCGAATATTATGGATATTTTGCACGAATCCGTTAAAGGTTATAAAAGTAAACCGAAACACACTGTCGTTGGAATAAATCAGTTTTACGAAATGTTAATAAAAGAAAATGTACCAAAAACTATCGTGAGAAACAAATTCCCCTTTGGAAACTCTACTAGTGTTGTACCAAATACCTATCTCGATGTATCTAAAAGCGACTTACCGAAAATTGATTATTATCCCCCAACCCCGGATTCCCACTATGGTAATGGTCTCCACACTTGGATAAACTTGAAATAAAAAGAATATTTATCAATATCACGTTTCATTTCTATCACAAATTACTTACACGTTATCATGGAAGGATGTAACGATCCTTCTCCCACAGGGCTTCTAGCCTCCCTGTCCGTTTCATTTTTAAATAATCCCAAAGTTATTACGGCGCTTTTGATATTATTTCTTATTATAATTATCGAGTTATCCGATTTCGCTTATTGGTATACTCAAAAAACCTTAAACTGCACGACTAATGGATAAACTAGAAGAAATATACTTCAATGAAAAAGATCCGGGGAGCTTCGGAGGTGTACAAGGACTATATAGGGCTGCGAGAGAAAAGGGGATTAACGTTTCCTTAAATGATGTTATTGAGTTCCTACAACGTCAAGATACGTATACGCTGCACAAACCCGCGACGCACAACTTCAGAAGGAACAAGACTATTGTGTACGGTATAGATGAACAATGGCAACTTGATATGGCAGACATGCAAAACATCAAGCGTCATAACGACGGGTATAGATTTCTACTGTGCTGTATTGACGTATTCAGTAAATTTGCTTTCGCCGTCGCTATTAAAGACAAGAAAGGACCTACGATGGTTGCGGCGTTTAGATCCGTTTTAGAGTCTGGTAGAAAACCCAAGATTGTCCAGTCGGATCATGGCAATGAATTTCTAAATAAAGAATTGCAAAGTGAATTGAAACGTTTGGACATCAAGTTTTTCGCCACACACTCGGAAGTGAAATGAAGTATCGTTGAACGATTTAATTGAACCTTGAAGGAGCGAATGTACCGCTATTTTACGCAAAACGACACCTACAAATACATTGACGTATTACCCGACTTATTGGAATCGTATAATAACAACTACCACAATTCAATTAAATGCAAACCCACTGAAGTGACCGAGGAAAATTCGAAACAAATCTGGTTAAACTTGTACAGAAAAGTAAACTTTTCCCCGCCAGTTTCATACCCCTTTGAAATTGATGATTTAGTTAGAATAAGCAAAAATAAAAGAACGTTGAAAAAGGGTATTTGGCCAATTATACCGAAGAACTATTCAAAGTAACAGAACGGATCCCGAGAGATCCACCCGTATATAAACTGAAGGATTTGAACTCCGAGCTCATTTCTGGTGCGTTCTACAAAGAGGAAATACAGAAAGTTGGCAAGGACCTAGAAAACTGTAAATTTAAAATTGAAAAAGTATTACGAAAACGTAAAAAACCTGACGGTTCTAAAGAACTACTCGTACGGTGGCGAGGGTATAGTCCCGAATTTGATTCCTTGGTGCAAGAAGTCGACGTATAATGAGTTTCTATATTAAATTACCTTCCGATTCCTCTGCGCAATATTTCAAAGGAAATAGTATAAGCAAGTTCAGAACGTATCTACCAGAACCTATAATTCTAGAGGGATCTCACGAGGTTGCTCTGGCTGAAATAAGCTATCCTAGAACTTGGAATAATGTTAAAAGGGAATGCGCAGTTCGCATTTGGGATAATTCGTTCGTAGGTGTTGCTTCGGATGCAATGGATGAATTCCCAGAAGAGGGATCTGGTTTTGGTGAAAGTGGACAGACAATTAACGGAGTGAATGAAAACCGGGGTATATCGATAATTATACCCCCCGGATATTACGGTTCCGTAGAGGAATTACTCGAAATATTGTCAGCCGACGACGAGCTGGTGCTACTGATAAAATAAAATCTAGGGTTGAGTTTTCATACAACAAACCAAATCGACGGGTGATGGTTGAGTTAAAAGGTACGAACCAATTTTATATCCCAAGCGAAATTGCCATTATATTAGGGTTCACGAGGAATTCCAAAAAATACTTCACTGTGGTCGCCTCTTTGACGGCCCCATTCAGTTGTGATATGGATGCTGGAATGCACTCCTTATTCGTTTATTCTGATATAATTCAATCTCGATCGGTAGGAGACTCTGACGTCCCTCTCTTAAGAATTATAAGTATCAACGGGAAAATTGGTGACACGGTGGAAAAAGAGTTTGCTAAACCCCATTACATGCCCATAGCGAAAAACTACTTCCAAACAATTGAAATAAACATTATGAGTGAAATGGGTAAACCGGTTAAGTTCGAACGTGGGAAAGTTCACGTCACTCTACATTTCAGGCGCAGAAGAACTTGGCACTTGTTATAAGAACTACGTTGAATTCAATCTCCGCCCCATTTATGACGTGATTGTCAAAGTGTAAGGTTGTCTCCATATAATACGGGTCACGTTTCTGTTAAGGATTATGAGGACTATTATCTAAATCAAATTGGACATGGATCCATCCCAGTATATAGAGGTTTGGCCGTGCAACGTGGTTATGGCCTGGGGTCAATTATCTCGTCAGCGTTCAGATCAGCCATGCCATTACTTAAAAGGGGTGCCACGTACCTAGGTCGAAAGTTTTTAAACACCGGCGCGAAAATTGCGACGGATTATACAAGCGGTGTACCCATTAAACAAGCATTGAGAACTAGGGGTAAAGAAGCGGGTAAGGAAACATTGAGAAGGGCGGCCGAAGAAGTGACCAAACTAACTGGAAACGGACGTAAAAGGAAACGCAAAGTGTCACCCATCACCAGTTCTGTTCGAGCTAAGAAGAAGAGAAGGTCGTCATCTTTACACCCGGATATATTTTCATAATGTCGCTCGCACACCCAAACTCTATGAACAGCGTCAGCTCGGAACTAAATGTTTTTCACGTACCCTATACCCAAACTGGGATAGTAGGAAGTCAATGGGTGGAGTATAACTCTACCTCCAATGTGGATGAAAATCAGGCTATTATATTTCCCGTCACCGGGAACTCCGAGACATACATGAACTTGAAAAACACGCTCCTGCATTTACAAGTAAAAGTGGTTAAAGCGGATGGGTCTCTACCTAAAGCCGCTGTGTACGATGCGAATGGTGATTTAACTACTCAGGCGGATAAAGTTGGACCCGAAAACCTATTCTTCTCCCGTCTTTTTAGTGAACTACACGTATCATTGAATGATAGATCAGTTACATCATGTCCTCAACAATACGCATTCAAGAGCATGATTCAAACGCTATTGACATTTGGTGGTCCAGCGAAAAAGAGTTTTTTGACCGGGGCACTATTCTACAAAGATACGGCGGGACATTTTGACGACTTTTTCGAAAATGATGGGTTTGAGAAACGGAGTAAATTCGCCCAAAATGGGGTTATAGACTTGATTGGTGTCGTACACACCGATATATGTCAGCAAAATCGCTTCATCCCCAATCTGGTCGATGTGAATTTTAAATTTATCAAAAGTCCCAACGAATTCTGCTTACATGCGGATGGAATTAAAGCGAAAGTTATATTTACCCACGCTTCGTTATTCATAAGAAGAGTTAAACTAACCCCCGAGATTATGATATCACAAGTAGTAGGGACTACCTAGATACGCATGGATCCAAGATGGCCGCCACCCCAAGATGGCCGCCACTACCCAACTCAAACCAAACTTCCCAGACAAGTCCGGACTGGCCCGAGCTCGGGCGTGTTATTTTTCAACCCTAGATTGATGAACTGCCAACCCTAGATTGTGTTATTTTATGGAGAAATCTTACCTGATATTCCCTAGCTTCCACCGTGCTAGGGGTATTCCTGCCTTCCACCATGCTATGCCCCCGAACAAGTCTAAACCAACCCAGACTTGTGTTATTTTGCCAGATTTCTGTTTGAATTTCCCACCATAGAACCTTTAAATATGTCTGAGAAACAAAGACAAATATACAAATAAAGATTTTATTGTTCTTATCTCTAGTGTAAAAAAGCATCTTGTTCAAAGTGACATTTTGATTTTCAAAACTTGATATTTTAGTCGAAATCTTAACTGAAAGCCGCTCTTTAAATCGTAATTAGCGCCACTAGCTTTCTTCATGCATTCTGATGACTGACGTCAAGTGGCTTAAGATAAACGATGCCGGATGAATTTTGATGAAAGACAGGCAGGGTAATCGAGGATTGTTAGAAGACAACCTTTTAAGTGAAGCCCTCCATCGGTTCTCGAAGATCTTTAGCGTTTCGACGTGGCTTGGTTGTTTTTGCCGCTTCTTGGGTCCAAAATGTATCCAGCGTTGAAGAGAGCCACGTTGATGTCGTGAAATTGTTAAGTTTGAGAAGGACATCGAAGTCAGGATTCCAGTTAGAGCCGTACTGAAGAGAACGTGCTCCAGTTGGTGCAGGGTACGCAGAACCTTATGCGGTGGCAGGGCTTGTCGGGTTGTACGGGCCATGTCCTATAAAATTCTTCGTTGATCCTTTACCTCCCGAAGGAAGTTACATCCGAGCCACTACGCGGCTTGGTCTTCCGGCCCAGGTCTGGTTGTTTGACCCACAACCATCAAGCTTTCTTTGTGCTTTCGGATGGCAGAAGCGACTTCACACAAATTTTACGCGACTTTTAAGAGACCAACTCCAAAATTTTCTATGATGGAAAACGCGTCATATTAAGTCCTGGCACCAACAACCAGACGAGCAACAAATAATTAAACTCGGCAGGTCTGGTTGATGGCGCCAGAACTTCCTTCATTGCGGTAGTCAGTTGTATGGATGCATATGACACCGCAATGAAGGTCGATTCATGAACCTCCTCAACATGATTCGACCTGGTTTTTTTGTTCTATTTCCTGCATTGGGTCCCAAACCATGGCCGACGTTGAGTGGTGGGCCGCAAAAATGCGACTTCACGCAAATTTCCGCAACTTTTGTGCATGTAACCAGTAAAGATTACAAAACAAGTTACGGAAATCGAGGCACATGAATCGAATTTGGTCTCTTTTCAGGCTATTCCTGAAAAGAGACGGATGGAAAAATCGAATTTGGTCTCTTTTCACACAGCAAAAGCTGTGTGAATCCACGATCGGCGGGTAAAGTCATCTTAGTAGAGATGGTACTGAAGACGGTTAAACAGGAGAGCGTAGTCAGGTAACTGGTAACTCTCTCTTTAAAACACGACTCTTATATACTAGAATATCACGTGATGGTACTGAAGACGGTTAAACAGGAGAGCGTAGCCAGGTAACTGGTAACTCTCTCTTTAAAACACGACTCTTATATACTAGAATATCACGTAGATGTTTCAAGGATGACGACTTAAAACTTTCCTTGTTTTGAGGAAAATATTTTATTGGAAGCGGTTAGGGTTTAATTAACTATGCACGTAGATGCTGCAAGGATAACGACTTAAAACTTTCCTTGTTTTGAGGAAAATATTTTATTGGAAGTGGTTAGGGTTTAATTAACTATGCACGTAGATGTTTCAAGGGTAACGACTTTAAAAGTTTAAGAATTTTTAAAGTTTTTGATGAAGATAAACGGCCTGTTGTTTAAGATCGTCCATAGCTCAGTGGATAAAGGCAGGGTCTACTAATGTAATACCCAAAAAGGTGGCGAGTTCAAATCCCGGCCAGTTCACCGAGCTATGGACGATCTTTTTATGTATAAAATAAGGTTTGTTTAAGAAGTTGGGGTTAGTTGATAAACAGGCGTTAGTCATGAATGACGACTTCTTTTTAACTCTAGCGTCTAATACGTGTCTCGATATATATCCAAACAATACCCAATCAAGTTTTAAAAATTATTTGCATCAACCTTTGAACTTGACTAGTGATTATGAAGTTGGGTTGGCAGAAATCATATTTCCAAATCATTGGGTGAATATAAGCGAAGAGTTTAACAAGTTTGAAATTCAGGTTGTAAGTGACCCAAACCGTGACAACTATGCAGCTGTTAGAGAGCCTGTTGAATATCAAAAAATAGAGATACCTGTCAATCGTTATACCAAGACCAAAGAGTACGAACTGCCCCAAAATTTTGTCGAGCTGTTAAATGATGATGTAGACAGTCATCCGTATTTAAAAGGCAAATTATCTTTTAAATTAGTGAATAAATATAAAGACGGGGCCCTGGGAAAACAGTTAGATACAAACTTTCCCGTTTACCTGCAAGTTTTAGGAGAGGAAAACATACGGTTCAAAATACCAGCTGATTCTCCCTTGACCACGCTATTTGAATTTAAAGAGAATAATTACGAAGATGTTCCATATATATCCAAATATCCTGTATCAAAGCATGCTAAAAATATAAGTTTAAATTACACTAATAATTACGTGGAAATCGAAATTGATAATGTTGGAGATAGTTTTAAAAAAAAATTTGATTACAAGTACATTCCCAAGGCCGCCATTAAACGTAAAACAAACTACGAAGTTCCGCCAATAAGAAAAAAGCCTCAGCCGGAATATAGGCCTGTACCGCCATCTATACCTATTTTACCGCGAACTACGCCTTTTCTTCCGATACCTATTGCTACGACTGAACCCGTAGTATTTGTACAACCACAGCCATCCAAAATAACCCCTCCCCCACCACCACCCAAAATAACTATTCCAAAACAAACCTCTCCAAAGCCTTATTATCCAACATATTCAGGGCCTGACCCCTCTAAAACGCCAGCTTCAGGTAAACAGTTACCTCCAAATTCGACTAAACCGATACCTCCAAGTTCAAATAAACCGATACCTCCAAGTTCGGATAAACTAATACCTCCGAGCTCAACTAATTCAGCCGCTACTACAACGATTAATTCAGCATCTACCACAACAACTAAACCAACATCTACTACAACAACAACAACTAGGCCAACCACGTCTACTTCAGATCCCTTAAAGATTCTGACTACAGACCCACCAAAGGCTGAATTACCGAAGCCAAAGCCGGAGCCAACGAAGTCTGAACTACCAAAACCAAAGGCTGAATTACCGAAGCCAAAGCCGGAGCCAACGAAGTCTGAACTACCAAAACCAAAGGCTGAATTACCGAAGCCAAAGCCGGAGCCAGATCCCCTGAAACTTCCGGATTCCCCCAAAATTCCAGCTCCGGACCCATATAAGCCTGATCTATCAAAACAAGAGGCCCCGAAACCCTCTACCTTCGAACCACTGACGCCGACCCCCTCGCCAACAGAGGTTGAGGAAATATATATATTTCCAGACCCCTCAAAACCTGACTTACCGAAACCCGACTTACCGAAACCCGACTTATCGAACCCCGACTTACCAAACCCCGACCTATCAAAACCTGATCTATCCAAGCCTGATCTCTCAAAATCTCCAGACTCTACAACATCCTCTACTTTTGAGCTACCCGTATTACCGACATCCTCCCCACCACCGGTTGATAAAAAACCCTTGTTTCCGCAGCCGGTTGATCCGCCAAAGAAAAAACCCGAGCCAATTATCTCTGAAAAGCCTAAACAAATTAACCCCGAAGATTATGATAACTATAAAATATTGTTCTTACCGCAAACTTTTAAAGCCAGTAAAACGCCAGAGAAAAACGCCGAAGGGCTTTATCGAGCCGTAGCCAACACCTTAGAAAAATTAGTAATAAATAAAATTCAATTCACATATCACGTAGTAGATAATTGGGGCTATGCTATCGTGTATAATTTCAAAACACCGGAATGGGTGGAAATTAAATTTTCTCCCCAATTAGCTAAATTGCTCAACCTCGACCCCGATAAATATTATACCGGAAAGCAGCAATGCGGGCCCTTAAGCCTCACGATACAAGAATATACCATAAATGAAAACAATGCCTATCTAGAATATCGAATCAATAGAACCATTAAGCATTATACCGCCGGGGAGGAGCCATGGATTTATTTATTGTTCTTGGTGTCAGGCGAGTTTAAAGCGCAACAATCTTTGGAGGATGATTTTAAAATTTATTATGAAATCGCCGAAAAGCTCAAAATAAGCTCGAACAACCACGATCCTTTAAGATTGCACAATGCTGAATTTAGCGTTATTAAACAAGGAGCGGAGCATTATTTTAGAGTCCATTGTCCGGCAAAAATTGAAATGAAATTTTCGCCGGATTTGCAGGATATATTAAATTTAGAAAATGAATACGTTGGGGGGACGTTTCTATCCAAGAGGCCTCTAGAGCGTAATTTTACGCATTTTAAAACTACTAACAGTACAGGAGTGTCATATCGCGTCCACTTTTCATTAATGTATCTTTTTACAAAGACGGAGACAACGAAAATCAAAATACCGGCGCGTGAATATACCTGTGATCTTACCCCGACCGGTGCGGTAATCCCCTTTTCGCTACATTTGAAAGTGATTAACAAATTATTAGAAGTTCAGCAATTTATGACTCGCCGTCATTTTAAAATCTTTATTCTCAAAACGGCGCCAGAAAATAGATACTACACGCGTCTCGAAATAGAGCGAGGTGTTCGCGTATCGGTAGCTGGACCGATGGCCAAGTTATTTAACATTCCCGAAGAGGGAGAAGTTTTGCAACATAGCCACTCGGGTGTAGCGTTGGTGAACCCCCGATTGAGATCAATGACACTGACAGAGGCTAATAATTTTTGGACTAGCGAATACGATGTTGATAGATTTCCAGAAGATCCAAATATGGCTGACCAGCCGTCCCTACCCGGATATCAACAGGATAACCCTCAAGGCAAACGAGTTGACAATTACGCGTGCGAGATTCCTCCCGGGGTTTATTATCATATTAGCGATGTTTTAAGTGCTATGAGCGAAGCCATGTCCCCGGCGCATAGGAAAAGTCTAAAATTTACGCAGAATGTAGACGGAACCGTGACGGTTTCAAAACTGAACGATACGGTCTCAATTTTGTTTCCCAAAACAACACCCGGAAGAGGCCTGGGACGATTGCTAGGTTTTAGTAGTAATCAATTGGATCGGTATATCAATAACGAGACTTCGGAGTATCCCGCGGATATCATGAGAGGCGTCGATGCCATGTTTGTTTATACCAATATTATCCGTCAACAAGTGGTGGGTGGTGGTCAAGCCCCTCTGCTACGTTTCATAAAAATGCCGGCTTTTTCGCTGCTAGACGAAGAGAACCAGGAAATATTTAATAATATCGACTTTTATCCAATTTCAACTAGCGATATACAAGAAATTGAAATTGAATTGAAATCCGATTACGGGGAAAATATCCCGTTTAATTTAGGCAAAGTATATATTAAACTGTTTTTTAGGCGTCGACGTCAATAGAACTTGAGCAATGGTGCCTAATAGATACACTCTGTATTTCCAAAGAGGATCGTCTCTTCCGGCTTTACACGCAAACGTTTTCCAATCGGGGGGTCGTTTTAGTGTTGGCGGCATCTTTAATTCTTTATTGCGCAAAATTACACCCTTTATTAGGCCGGCCATTAATACTTTAGCGTCCGAAGCTGTTGGGTTAACGAGTAGAGTAATTAGCGATGCACAAAACCCCGGAATATCGCCTCGAGAATCGATTAAACGAAATGTCAAACAATCTATAAATTCCCTACTACATAAAGGCGTGGACCGGTTCGTCAACACTCAGAGCGGGACGGGCCGAAAACGAAAGAGGACTGCTAAAACAAGCCGGAGCAAACGTGTTAAGCGACGCACTAAACGCGATTTTCTAGACTAAACATGTCGACCTACGAAAGTGTTCTATCCGATTTTGAAATATTTGAAAAGCCAGTGGTGAATAATAATATTGTGGGGACTAAAACGACTGCTCATTATCCAATTGCCCCACTAACTAATGCTAAATATGTAGAATTTATCATTCCTCCCTCAAACAATTATCATGATTTGACTAAAACTCTTTTGAGATTAAAATTTCGCGTTTTACACGAGGACGGCACGGCCGTTCCAGATGCGGAAAAGAAAGTCTCGGTAACAAATTTAATAATTGCCTCGCTATTTTGTCAAGTAGAATTATTTCTTAATGGCGTCGCTGTCCAACAACCTAATAATATGTACCCATATATGGCCTATTTTAAAATACTTTTAAATTATGGACAAACGGCGGCCAATTCCTGGTTAACTTCTATGTTATATTATTTGGATACCATTATCGATCCGGCGACGGCTTTAGAAGACGCCAATATTAACAAAGAAGATAATGGTATTGGTCGTCGCGCTAAACGCGTGGCAAAATCAAAGACGTGCGATGTAATTGGCGAATTATTTCTGGATATGTTCAAAACGCCCAAATTCTTACTAGATAATATCGAGGTGCGAATTAGACTTCATCGAAGCTCCACGGATTTCGCTATTATTCACAATGAGCAGGGCAAAAAGTATAAGATTGATTTAACGGAATGCACCTTGTTTACGCGCGAAATTGAGGTTAATCCCGAACTGCAACTAGCTCACGCTCAGATGTTAAACTCGGGAATAAACGCTCGCTACGAAGTAAACTCTATTGTTATGAAAAATTTCTTAATAACCACCGGAACGCAAGATTTTATTAGGGACAGCCTGTTTACGGGGCAATTACCCTCGCGAACTGTCGTGGCTTTCGTTACTAATAAAAAATTTGTAGGGGAAGCAACTTCCAACCCCCTGGATCTCCAACATTTCAAACTCGATTTCATGCAATTCTCTTTAAATTCTCAAAATTATCCTGATATTCCCTTTACGCCTAATTTTGACGACGACCAATACGTTAGATGTTACAATTCTTTATTCGAGGGTCTCGAGATATTAGGTCTTGACCGGGGAAATATAATTTCTTACGATTTATATAAGAAGGGCTTTTTTGTCGTTGTTTTTGATTTGAGTAGAGAACATCTCGCTTCGTTAGGTTTAAATTCCATGCCCCAGACTGGTAACTTGCGATTATCGTTAAGATTTAGCTCTCCGCTAACCGAAAACGTCACGTGTATTGTCATGGCCGAATTTCCAAACAACCAATTAATAATATCTAAAAACAGAGAAATAATTTATAATCACCCCAACGTATAAAAGACTAAAACTTTATAAATACAATATCAGTCGCGATCCAAAATGCACCAAGTACACACCGTCACGCCAAAGCTCGACATTTGCGTCATTGAGTCAATTGAACCTAAAATATTAATTCAAAGATCGGATACGCGTACAAAAACTATATTAAAACCTAACGCCTGGTACGCTTTGTTTCGGTTTCAAAATGAACTCACGTCCTTTTTTGACGGAAAAATACCTCGCTATCATATTTGGTTGCCCGTCAAAGAGCGCCTCAAGCTGGAATGCTTCGTCAACTCGAAAGATGAACGTATAATCGATCTTCGATACTATGAACGAGGCAGCGGCAGTCGTTATTTCCTGAACTTTAGCACCAGCGAAGGATTCAGCCTGAACAAAACAGGATGGCAGACATTGATTGATTTAAAGCCGCTGATTGACGAGGATCTCAAAGCTAAAGGGATAGCTGTCTGTCGCATGCGCGAATTAATTTTAAACGAGCTCACTACCACTTTGTTTGACGTCACTTCCACTTGCGCCAACGTCGAGTGTCGAAAACAAATATGCCACTCTCAAAGCTGCTCGGAATTTGACACAAATTTCAGCGATCGAGTCGAACGTAATTTGCACGAAGCGCTGCCTCAATTGGATCGTGAGAAAATTTTGCATCAATTTGAGACTGAACACGGATGGATCGAGGATCAAGAGGATATTTACGCTTATTTTGTCAACAGTTTTGCCGATTTAAAGAATGCCTTGATTTATGGCTATTAAAATGTACTGATATAGCGTATTTGTTTAACTGATATTGTTTTTATAAAATACCTTTGTGTGTATTAAATAAAGTTGTTTATTGGGAAACCATTTAGTCGTTATTTATACTTGTTGAGACATGGACGCTAAAATTAGAAAAATTTATTACGACGTGGCTAATCCGGCCGCCTATGGGTCGCTAGCGAGGTTACAAAAGGCCTTACCGCACGTGCCAAAAGCAAAATTAGTCGCCTTTCTCGAGAAACAACCGGCCTACACGAAACACCGATTTCGACGTTTCCGATTCAAAACCAACCAGGTGTACGCTTCGAGCATGGACGATGTTTTTCAAGCTGATTTGTTGGATCTACCGAAATTGAAACGTTTTAATAAAAATGTTCGCTATGTTTTGTGCGTCATTGACGTCTTAAGCCGCTACGGATGGACAATACCTCTTAGAAACAAAACATCTGGCGAGGTTATCGAAGCTTTTAAAAAAATATTTCGAGAGAGGATCCCTTTAAAAATATACACTGACTTTGGTGGGGAATTTAGTTCGCGCAACTTTGCTTCCTTCTTGAAACGGCACAATGTGCAAATACATTTTGCCCGGAGTCAGCATAAGGCTAGTTTAGCCGAGCGTTTTATTAGAACAATTAAGGAACAAATTGCCCGGGTTATTACAGCCACAGGGAATAAAAATTACGTTAAATATTTACCTTTAATTACTCAAGCCTATAATGAACGGGTTCATTCAACTACTGGAATTGCACCGGCTCATGTTAATATAGATAACGAGTCAATCATTTGGAATAAACTGTACGGGAAATCAAGCGGCATTAATCGATACGCACCGAGGCTTAAAGTTGGCGATCACGTGCGTCTCTCTATAGCTAGTCGGGTATTTAGAAAAATTAGCTCGGGAGGTACGTTTACTGACGAAATATTCCGCGTTGTTGACGTCATACCCAGGTCACCACCCGTCTATCGCGTAGCGGATTTAAAGGGGGAGCAAATTTTGGGTGTTTTCTACGGCGCCGAACTACAAAAAGTCTCGTTACCCGAGACTAAATTATGAACACTTCGCAAATAAACGCTCTTTTAACTTGCGACAAAAGAACGCGACCCTACTATTTAGGATGCTTCCCAGTAACAACTCCCAGAACGTCCTAAAAGGCCAAAATTTTGCTTTATATTCAATAACGAAGCTGCTGGAGAGGCTGGAGAACATTGGATAGCATGCTTTTCTAACAATGACACGGTAGAAATGTTTTGCACTTACGGAAAGTCGCCGCGATACTATAAAGTTAATTTAAAACGATACGGGAAACGAGTTGTTTACAATAAACAACAAATTCAACATCCATTTTTTCAACTGTGCGGTCTGCATTGTAGTCTGTACCTAGCGCTCCGTTGCGAGGGCGTGGCTAGACAGACGATATTAGATGCCATCTATGACCAGAATCTTAAACTTAACGATTATGTCGCCTTATTATATTTATCTTTACATTTAAAAAAACATGTACACAGATATTGTTCGCAATAAAACAATTTTTTATTTGTCTTAATTTTACATTTAATCAATATCACGCCATTTATGGTGTTTAGCTCTTCGTTCGTTAGATGGCACTACTGGACCGAGATTTTGAAGTTCGTCTTTCTTTTTCCGAGGTTTTTTCTGTTTTTTCTTGTTCTTCTGTTTAGCGGAGGCCGTCTCAAACAGGTTTTCCAAGTCCGTTAAATTGTCCCCGTTTGCCTCCGCTAAATTCTCTTGTTCATCGACAATTTCTTCTTGAAAAGCGTCCGGATTTGCATAACCGACAGCCCCTTCTTCTAGCTCTCTTTTTGGCGTAAAAAATGTGTTTTGCAAACGATTTGCAAGAACTTCGGCCTGCCGTTTCACCATATCTCCAACATAGGTCGGCCCATATTGCTGGTAAAAATCTTCTCGTGTTGGTGTCCCCGCCGCCGTTTCGCTTTTAAAAACCTTTTGCCGAGGCTCGGTTCGTTTAGGCGTAGTAAAAAGAACTGCCAGGCGTGCTTGTTGTCGGTGATGACGTGGCATAGTTCGGCCATGACAATTGTTTTTTTCGCGGGGGCATTTTAGGGGTGACCGGTAATGGCGGCGTGGGGACATTGGACATTGCTTGTGTTACGACCTCAAATTTAGGTAAAGGAATTTGGTTTCTCGATACTTAATATTTCTTAAAGCGTCTAAAATTTATATAATTTATCGAAGCATTCAATGGCGATTTTAAAA